>CAWZYM010000209.1:355000-362500 GCA_963966185.1 Rhabditoides inermis | reverse complement strand
CATGGAAAGATTGAAAAATTGGGGGAATTGTTTTCAAACACACGTTTTTGAAATATGTCAGTGAAACGTGAGTAAACAAGAGAATGAACATACTCTCGCTCATCAAGAAATCGTTGAGTAGCTGGAATAGAGGGAACGAGTCCCAGGAGTCGGGAGGCTGCACATCAAGGGCGGCGTCCAGGTCCACAGAGTAAAGGGACCAGAAGATCTCCGAGTGATCCGTCAGAAGATCAGAGAACCACGCGAATGCCTGAATAGAGTGAGGGTGAGAGAGGGGAAGTGGGAGGGCGAGAGGGCGATTGGTGGTATGTTTCGCTGAGAGAATTTGATTGACAAATGACCAGTGGTCATTTGTCAAATACACTGACACATTTAGACTATACCAATCGCCCTCTCTGATTTGTTGACTGCAAGGTGGCTAGGGGGTGTCGTATAAAACAGCATTTACATAAGCGGTTTTCAACCATGATACCATAAATATCATAAAACTGTATTGAACACGCACATACAGAATGCAAAAGATTCAGGGTGCGAAGAGAAAGCGAAACACACTCGTGCGGAAAAACACACATACACAACACAACTGAAACACTTGGGATACGGTAGCCTAGCCGCTACAGTACCCCTGAACATTACCAGAGAAGGACACATCACATACCGTTCGCAGCTGGAAAGTATGAGAAGGATAGAAGGAAAAGTAGGAAAACGGAAACTCGTTCAACATTCAGAAAGGACAGAGACGAATCAGGCAAGACAGATCACATGCCCATTCCGCGGCATTCCCGGACAAATCGATAACCAATCGATAATCGATCGATACCTCTCCGTGGTGTTCCTCGTTCTCTTTGAGCAGATCGATGCACAGTTCCGTGATTCTTATCATATCCTCTATCCGTTGCTGTGGAGACACGTCTTGGCCCATTCGTTCTGAAATCGATTTTTTAGGATTCGTGAAATTAATTTATTAATTACAATAAGTCTTCAAAAAAATCAATCGGCAGTTTCTGTTTTCAATTGGCAATTTCAATCGGCAGTTTCTGCAACACATTTTCTTTATTGGAGCTGTTTTTCATGATCGCACAATCAAAAGAAGGTTACGTTTCGTGATGAACATACAACCAAATCATCTAAAAGTGTAATGATCCTTTTTCGCAACTCTTATGTGAACGTCTAAAAAATCATTAACTTGGAAACACTTCAGTGTATTCTAGTGTCCTACAATTGTGTGTGTGTAATGTGCTGCAAAGCGCATACTCGATTCGCATCACACATTCTGGTTCAAACTACTAGCTGCTTCAGTTTCTATAGAGGTTCACACACACACACACGCAAAGTTCGTTTATTCGAACAAATCGCAGTGACTCACGCTCGATCTTGGCCTCGTTGCATATCCTAGTGTAGTTGACCAAAGCCGCATCTTCCAGGCACTTTCGGATGACCGCGCGCACCTCTTCCGGCGGCACCGGCGACACCACGTCCTTCATCAACACCTGAACGACCGAGGTGAGCGGGGGACTATGGATGGGGGTCTACGAAGCCACTCCATTCCTCTCACTTCTCTCGAATAGTCGAAATACGATGTTTCAGGTTCAGCCGCACGCTATGGGTTTCACCACACATGCAAAAGGCACACGGTAGAAGGAAAAAGAGGGGGCGAGACACGGGCTACACAGGCTACACTCTAGTCGGCGAACAAAAGGGGGAACGGCGGCACACCCTTTGATGTTCACTTACCTGCGCGTCTTCCTTCATTAGCACCTGCGGATAAGAGAGAGAGAGAGTGGGGGTTAGTAGGGGAACGGAACAGAGAGTGCGGGGAGTGTTAGAGGAAACAAGCATAGTGAGACTGCGACCAGAAATGCATTCCGTACTCACTCTTTCCAGTAGCGACAGCGTGCCTTTGAGCGCGCCTTCGGGTCGACCGAACGGGAAACAATACCTGAATCACATACGTTTCAGGGGAGACATAAGAGTGGCTATTTCGAAGTATTGAACAATGCGAGCACAATTTCGAAGGAATATAACGAGCTATTTCAACTACGAACAGTCGAAAATCAATTCGTAAGAACCCTTCATACTCCGTTTAGTTTTAAGTTTCTAGAACCCAATTTGGTACTTTACTTCATTGTGAACACGCAATTATGGGTGTAAATCGCTTGAAAACTGAATTTCTTTGACTGACCGGAAGTTTGTGATTTGTTTCTCCAGCAACACTCTCAGCCTCTCCTTGATTTCTTGGAATCGCTCTTTCTCCTCCAGGGTCACAGTACCCACACCGTCGGGTCTGCAAGAAGGCATGAAGGCATTTGCAATGTGACATCCTTCTACAACTATGAACTATGGTATGTATACCACCGCGGTTCGATGAAAACGCAATTGCCTTCAACCACATTCATTGACTTCAGAAGTCATTTCATCTCACAATCCGTAATACGCAAAGACAGAGTAGAAGTCTAAGTATCTATGCTTACCGTATACCGTACACGTAGGGAGCATCGCTGCATAATTAAAAATAGTACACAAAGAAATTTTCGCAATCGTCATTAGACCGTTTTGTAGTTGTGGAATTGAGTTTGTCAAATGGAAACGTCGTACAATAATATTCACTACCGTATACCTGTTTCCGTGCACGTGACTGGCGCAAAAGGCGAACGAGTAGTGGACGAGGGTCGGGTCAATGAGATGGCCCTCGTCGGCCTGCAGGAGGGAGGGAGTTCTCTCTCTCTGTCTGTATATCTCTCACTCTCTCACTCTCTCACTCTCTCACTCTCTCTCTCTCTCTCTCTCTCTCTCTCTCTCTCTCTGTATCAGTTGAACGTTTTTTCTTCATTTTCGCTAATATCATCGTTTACGATCGATGCATCAAATGAGAATGGACATGTTTTCTGGATAGACTGTGTCCTTATCTACAATTATGCAAAAGTCGCATCCATTTCTATTCGGTGCATCAAAAAAGTTATGACCGAACGGAGTGGCGGAATCTTAGCGTAGTAAAATAATCGCCCTGTGAGCCTTCTACCTTCTACTGTTTCAATAAAAAAAGTATTTAATCGTTCATACGCACTGAGAGTAACGTATTGTAAAAACTAACGAAAACTTAATTCTCTCTCTTTCTCCCTACCCACCTTATCGAGCAGATTGTAAAGTCAACTGTCAACTAAAGTCAATTTTCTTTTTCTTTTTTTCTCATATTTCCGCCACTCACCATATTGAGCAGATTGAAACAAAAAAACCGTTCAAGTTCAATTCGTTAAAATACCACAATAATTTATCTTCATTTTCTTTCTCTTTCCCTAATTCTTTTCCCGCCACCCACCATGTCTAATAGATTGCAAATTTTAACTGTCAACCCAACTCCTTTTTCTTTTCATTCTTCTCCAACTTTATCGAGCAGATTGAAAAGTCAATCGTCAACCAAACTCATTTCTCCTATTCATTCTTCACCCACCTTATCGAGCAGATTCGCCAGCAGGCTGACGTGCCGGTGGCAGCCGCGCACCATGTACCGCGCGCAGTACTCGTCCAACACGAACACTTGTCCCGGCGAGAACCAGCCCTAGGCGAACCAGACTGGTGCGGGGGAACCAAGGGGAACCATGTACCAGGAGCAGACTAGTGAGAGGGGGGCAGGGGAACCAGGGGAAGCAGACTGGTGAACCAAGGAGCGAGAGGGAGAGGGAGAGGGAGAGGGAGAGAGAGAGAGGGAGAGAAAGGAAGAGAGGGAGAGAGAGAGAGAGATTCCCCTTACCAGTGAGCATATCTGCTCTCCTAGTCGGAATCCCAGCGTATGCATCTGCAACTCGGCGAACAGGTGGTCGTGGTTGAACGAGATTGGGTCCGCCTGTATCGATATATTGATTTATTGATTGGTTATCGATTCACGAACCTGTATCAGGTCGTCCATTCCGTGCTTGCTCGCCTTATCAGCGAAGCCCTGCGCTTTCGAGGGAGCGACCTGGAATTTCAAATCAAATCAAATACGTTTCGTGTCATACATAAGTAGAAACATTTGCAAACTATGTCAATTTCTCCTCGTTCGAGTATTCAATACTTAATACATCAATTAAAAAAAAAAGGTAAAACACAGAATCGCGTGCAGTATCGTCATACCACATCGAGCCTAACAATACAGTGAAAAGCGCGGTAACTACGGTACAGAGCTGCAGTTTTGTTGTGCACCAAAAAGACCTTTTGCTCTTTTGTAATCGAAAGTCTGTCGTCTGGGGTAGCATGGATATATCCTGACCGGTACACACAGGACAGTCTGACCGGGACAGACGGAGAAACAGATAGGACAACGCGACCGGTACAGACAGACGTACACACAGATCAGTCTGACCGGTACAGACATACGTACACACAGATCAGTCTGACCGGTACAGACATACGTACACACAGGACAGTCTGACCGGTACAGACAGACAGACACACATGACAACATGACCGGTACAGACAGACAGACACACAGAACATGACCGGGACAGACGGACAGACACACATGACAACCCGACCGGGACATACGGACGGACCCACCTGGCTCTGCTTGGGCGGCACTGGCTTGTATGCCTGTCCGGTGGCTCGGTACAGCGCCTGCACCCACATGTGTCGCTCGTTCTCGTCGTCGGTCGCGAACTTCAACTCGTCGCCTTCCTTAATTATCGATCGATTTATTGATTGATTATCGATTTATAGGTTACAATTTCTGGGAGCTTTGATATTATGTCATCTTGTGTTGTGTGTTGAATGATTATCTTTTCATTTCGAACGGGCATTGTTCTGTGTTAGTTAATCGATTGATTGTCGATTTATCGTTCGCTCCCACCTTGATAGCGGTGAAGAAGTGCTTCCCGCCCTGAGCCGCCAGATCGCTATCCGGTTCCGGCATGTAGTCGATTGTGAAACTGAAATGTTGTTTATTTGGTCAGATAACAATTCCACACGTTTCACTCACAACATATAGTTTACACATCATTTTGTGAGCAATAAACCCGTTCCACTTCGATTGGTAAGTGAACATCTAACCATCACTTTCATCAAAGAATGTCCGAACACGTAGTTTTCGGCTGAAAGAGTAAAAAAACAAATGGAAGTGTCTCCTTACCCGTCGAGTTGAATGAGCTCGGTCGGGTCGGCCTTCTTCTGGCGGTAGCTGCACATCGCGAACGCGTATTGAGACACCTGAAACAAGTGTGTTTCAAATATTTTGAGAGAGAGAGAGAGAAAGAGAGAGAGAGAGAGAGGCAGGCCCCACCTGCACGAGACAGAAGAACCGTCTCTTCCACTTCTTCCATGCTATCCGTCCACTCGCATAGCAGTATCCGCAGTATTTGAGATTCGGCGGCTTCTCCACCCGGATAGCGATCCGGATCTGAAATGAGTGAATTGATAGACGTTGATCGTGTCTCCTTGCACGTTTCCTTCCACTAGTAACCACATTGTACCACAGTTTGCATACGAAAGAACTCGTCCTGATGAGTCGGAGCAAGGGTTTGAGCCGCACAAGATTATTCAACCGCAAGCGCAACCCGTATTTTTGCTAGCTGGATAAAATTATTTTCCGACTGTAACCCCTATTCTGGTCTTGACTGCACATTATTTCATTACTGACAAATGAACAAGGTGAACACTTTATAATTTGAACGTTTTGGCAATTCAACGTTGATTTTCTTTATTATATTACTTTTTATACTTTTCTTTATTATATTAAATACATACCTTGAGCGCCTGGTCGCCGCTGCTCTTTGGCACGGTCATCGTGTACCACTCGGGTGTGCGGCTGCAGTTCGGAGTCGGCTGGATGATCACCTGCAGTGATCAGCTGATCAGGTGAACAGTTGATCAGATTGGTTGGTCAGCTGATCAGATCAGTTATTAATTAAACAGTTGTACCGTTGATCAGTTGATCAGGTAAGTTAGCAGTTGATCAGTAGATCAGTTGACGAGTTCAATGCTCACCTTCCCCAACTCCTTGTCCTCAAACGAGACGATGCTCTTCACTTCCGTGTACAGTTTGACCTGAAGGTAGTGAGTGAGTTAGAGAAAGAGAGAGAGAGAGAGAGAGAGAGAGAGCGGGAGAGAGAGAGAAAGAGAGAGAGAGAGCGGGAGAGAGCGGGAGAGAGAGATGAAGAGATATGAAGAGATCTCACTTTGACGACCGGCAGCGGGTTCTTTGTCGTGAAGTCGCCCTGAGTGTCCCACCTGAAACGGCTATACGTTTCACTGCGAGCACATAAAAACACACACAGTCTCTAATAACTTCGATTTCACCAATATGCAAATTATCACTCATCAGTACAGAGTACGGCTATATCGCTGCATTTTTTCATGTCGCAACTGGTTAAATCCGAAGCATGAAAATTCGTCTTTCGATCACAAATCATGCTGGCCTCTTCTTTATCTTTTTTACTCTCTATAATTCTAATTCTGTACAGCGTGTGCCACCACCTGACGTGGGCTTGCTGGCCTCAGTCCGCATGGTCTGTCTGTCAATGTGTTAATGTCAATGTCTATCAACTCAAATTCGTGGCAAGGAAATAAATCATTATCGATTGATTGATGAAGTGAACATACTGATCAACTCACGTGGGTTTGCTGGCCTCCGCGTGGTCCGTCTGCAGCTTGCACCCGTCCACTTCCATCGTACAGTACACTATCCGATTCGAGGCGACTGACTTCAGATTCTGCACCTCCATCACCACTACCTATAAGACGTTCTCTTCTCATGACAAATCCAGTTCTGTCACACATGCAATACACATTATCATAAAGACGTGTGTGGCGAGAGGAGGAGGGATATTCGCTATCGTAAGCATGACACGTACACAACGCAACACTAGGGACCGCAACGTGAGGTGTAGAGTTTCTGTCGAAATCATGTAACATTTTTTGACTGGACGCGTTACTTGCTCTAATTAGCGTAGAACGATTCGCCCTTCCGCGCTGATTTCGCCGGTATTCGATTTATGGGAAAACGTGCCCCGTACAGTATTTAAAATCGATAAAGAGTGATATGATGACGTCATATTTCTTTGATCTAGCCGCCATTGCCCAAAATGAGTAATGAAAAATGGTGTCATAAGAGACGTATTTCATCGAGTACTGATTGATTACAATCAAACAAAGCGTAGTGCTACTATTAGAAACAACTATATTCATAATTTAACTTTTAATGATCTCATCAGTGCTTTGATCTAGCCGCCCTCTGTCACACTTTCCCTGTGTGAGCGCGCGCTCGGGTTCTCGCGCGCCGCGCGGAATTAGAGCGCAATGTGAA
Source organism: Rhabditoides inermis (assembly GCA_963966185.1). NCBI lineage: Eukaryota > Metazoa > Nematoda > Chromadorea > Rhabditida > Rhabditidae > Rhabditoides > Rhabditoides inermis. Next base: position 355,227 of record CAWZYM010000209.1, on the reverse strand, counting down.
CGATGAACCCTATGAACATTATATATTTTCGAAAACAGCTTGAAACGATCTACATTACTATACAAACTGCTATACCACATCCAAACTTCTGAAATTCTCATTGTGGTCCCTACGCAACACTTCGTAAAACTCTCGAGTTGGAAGATTTCTCAGTTTCGTTCTTATGAGGGTACAAGTGGTTATGGGTGTTTCGCCTGTGTACGTCGGTTTATCGCCTCATACGTCAT
>CAWZYM010000209.1:242500-347500 GCA_963966185.1 Rhabditoides inermis | reverse complement strand
ATACTGGGTTTTTTTCAATAACCACTAGCCAGGTAAGCACGTTCATACTGGTTTTATAGGTATTTTTTTCAGTGGTCAACTGATCAAGTACCGACTGCATCTTCAGTTGCAATCTTCTTCAGGTACCAGGAAAACACGTTCATAAATGATCAATGATATAGTGGGCCCGCAAATGAGTTCCCATCTTTTCACGAGAGACATTAGGGTGGTTAGACAACGATCAGAACACTTCGGATGATGTTATCAACGTAACAAAATTTTGCGTGGGTAGCCAGGGTCGAACCCGCGGACCGCTGCTTGCCAAGCGAGAGCAATACCACTACGCCACGTGGTCATGTGACAGAATCTGTGGAGTAGAGCTATGAACGGCAAAACAAAATTGTTGTGCATCTCGTTCAGTATACTGTATGTTCAAAATACACGCTAATGTTTTCAACGAAAAATCCTGAGCTAAGTGCGAGTCTATTATAGCTTTATCGTGTTTCTACCATGCTTGCAATGATTGACGATTTCTTAATCATTTATCTCGTTGTGTCTTGGCTACATACAGGCTACATATACTATAGAAAGCGCGGATTGTAGCGGATCTCTCTCTCTCTCTCTCTCTCCATGTCACTATATCCGCAGATGTGAGGCGTATTCAAAGGAACAGGGATTTCGTGATTTCGTGTGACGACGAGTGTCATTCCGACGACTGATTGCGCCACCGAATGACATCTCTTGAGAAAGAAAGAGAGAGAGAGAGAGAGAGAGAGAGAGAGAGAGAGGGGGGGGGGGAGAAGAAGAGGGAGAAAGAGAGAGCGAGAGAGAGCGAGAGAGAAATATATGTTTGAATTGTATTGTTGAAATGGCGCATTGTATCGCTGAGTTTGTGGAACGTATCTGCACGCATAATACTGCATAAATAAAGACAAAGAAATTAGTACTGAACACGGTATAATCCTCGCTCATTGTGGACAGGTAAACTCTCTCTCTCTCTCTCTCTCTCTCTCTCTCTCCCTCTCTTTCTCTCTCTTTCTCTCTCTCCCTCCCTCCCTCCCTCCCTCTCTCCCTCCCTCCTTCTCTCACATCGTGAATCCATGTATCGGACAACTAATGTCTGCGGCTGCTGCTGCCTGCTGTGTAGGCAACACGGGGATTTCCTTGTCTCAGCGGAGAGAGAGAGAGCTCTATCCCGCTAACCGAATCGACATCGGATGGCAAGGTGCCACGCGACGAGACAGAGACAGAGAGAGAGAGAGAGAGAGAGAGAGAGAGAGAGATAACAACGCCGTAAACAGAGCAAGAGAAACCACGAAACATCATAGCTTTGTGCTCACCTCCGGCTCCTGATGGTGTTGATTGGCCGATGGCTGCCTGAAGTCGTCGTCGTCTTCCTCGCTGCTCGACGCGCCGAGCATCGCGCAGTCAGGGGTTCAGAAGGCTGGCACGACGACGACGCTTCTGAACGTTCATTTCAAGATCCAATTTCTTGTTTGGAAAGATTATGACACTTAAAGGGGTCTCCGATTTCTTTGATTCAAGAGCATTTACTGCGGAGGGGGGCTATGCGAGTTCAGGCGCAGTCTTTTCGAACACGTATGTAAAAGAAGGTAGTCGTTTGGAGTCGTTTGAACTAATTAATAGGCCAATCAGTCATGTGAAAAGTCATATCGGGAGTAGTTTGAAGGTAATGCGAAGTGACTGACCACTATTTAACACCAGTGAGAACATGATAAATACCATTGCGGGTTTCAGAAACGCATTGATGTAGGTGGAACACGTGTGAACTTGCAAAAAAGCTGACTCACATCTCTCTCTGGCAAGCGATCCACTACCTGCTACCTGAATAATGCGGACGAACTCTCGCTCGAAAAAAGTTCGTGGAATGTTCTGAAATGCGCATCGGAAGTGGCATTTTCAAGAGAGACACTCGCGAAAATTAGCAAGTGAAATATATAAAAGAGAATCTTATAAACGTTCGAATTCAACCAAGACACAAACATCTAATCGACGTAGAGACATGGGGAGAGTCACCTCGGAAATCAATTGCTCGACGACATCGCGTTATAGTAAAGATTTCAGGCGGCTGACGAGAGAGATGACGAGAGAGAGAGAGAGAGAGAGAGAGAGAGCTCATAAATACGAAATTACTGAAATTGCTCATGTTGGATATGTTATGGTGTGCATGAAGTCGGCAAAAACCACCCACACTTCTTCCGAAATCGATAAGTGGGAGACGACCACAATACAATCGCGCATAGCAATGAGAATTATATATAGATGAATACGTGTTGATGGAAAGGGCTGCGAAAAAACGTAGACATACATGCACACACCAAACAGAAACAATCCCATACGACAATACCGTCACGCATATGTAATGTGCGCATTTCAAATGCGAAAAAAGAAAGGCAGAAGCAGGCTCTTCGTTCACGTGGTAGTGTAGACAAATGTGGGGGAAGAAACAGACACGACAGCAAAACGTAACGACATAACGTAGTGCCATGTCGTGCGAGCAACGAGCTGTGTCGCACGATCACGCACGATAATCACAGGTTTGCGGGAAAACATCACCAAGCTATACGGCGTCGCGGAAAATGGACGAGACGCTCGGAAATGGGAAATGCTCTCTCTCTCTCTCTCTCTCTCTCTCTCTCTCTCCCTCTCCATCTCCGCATCAAGAGAGCAGTGTTTTCGGAACACGTAGTGAATTGATGAGCTGTGCGGGGGACGTAAACACGGGATTCCCCAAGGGGGCGAAACTCCAGAGAGGAGAAAACATGAAGAGGAGCCCAAAGCAACACTGCTGCGCGCCAAGGCACAATAGAGCAATTGGGGTGGCAGCAACGGCGGCGGTGTCTAGAAAAGGAGAGAGAGAGAGCGCGCCCCGCGGCGGCGGCTAGGCCTCTCCATCGATTGCCATTGCCCGTGTGCGAGAGAGAGAGAGAGAGAGGAGAGAGAGAGGGAGAGAGAGGGAGAGGGAGAGAGCGCCGACGCTTCACACTACCCTATCGGACATCCTCCCCCTCTGCGCACCACCGTGAAAACAATGCGGTTAGTGCGATGGATTTCAATACGAGGAATTCGAGATGTGTGTCACCCTATGCTCTCGCGTGTTTCACGCTAGATTTGTAGTTTTGCTGCGTAGTGTGGTAGTTATGAAACAATGAAACGGGGAGTTTGTTTCAGTAATAGACTTTGAGCTACTTACTGTGGAATATTGTAGTTGCTGGCACAAAAAGTCCAATACATATGAACACTGGGAGCAAGCACCGTAAAAAAGCGGAAGCGCTCTCGTTGTTTCATGAGCTAGAGAGAGATGAGAGAGAGAGAGAGAGAGAGAGAGAGAGAGAGCGGGAAGAAGAGTGATGAATGCTTGACTGCAAGAATGCCTGGCGACTCCTTTCTCTAGGGACATCCACTCCACTCCACTAACCCTTGCCCTCAAGCCATAATTCGACCTCTTTCTACTCTCCACTTCCTCTCCCATCCCTCTCTCTCTCTCCCATCCCTCCCTCTCTCTCTCTCTGCCTCGGGACGAGCAGTAGACTTCACTCCATTGCAAAAGTCATAGGGATGCGGCCAATTCAATTGTGTGGCTCCTCTATCTGTCTCACTGTCTCTCCCTCTCTCTCTCTCTCTCTCTCTCTCTCTCTCTCTCTCTCTCTTCTCAAGCCCCGTTCGTCGGAGGAGCACTCTTCACTGCTTAGCAAGAGTCAAGGAGACGAGGGGAAGGAAAGTGAATGCGATGGAAAATGAAATAATTCTCAATAAATTCGTAAAATTGACATTTTAAAAAACAAAACATCTAGAGAATTACCCAACTGTGAACTTTTAGTTTTAAAAAAACACCAGCTCGTGTTATCAATACCGTAAAACTTCATCCAGGCAAGTAATGAATTAGACATGAAAAAATAGAAGATCTAGTTCTACATAGTTCCCAAAACCAAATCCATTTATAAGAAAAACCCGCAATGTCCATAGCACTAATGTCCATTCCGATTCCACATCAATTCCACTTTTTCCTATCACAATTCAAAACAACAACAACAACATTAACACAACACCATTTATCCTAACGCAAAACTGTGAGCAAAGAAAGTTTTAATGATAGTTACATAAATGCAGTTACTTCTTCTTCTTCTTCTTGTCCTTCACAAGCAATCCCATTATAGACACCAGAAAGCCGTCCCTGGCCTTGATAGTATGAACTCCTCCACTTTCGAACTCCTCGAACTTCTTCGTCTCCAACTTATTCACCATAGTCGATGCGCTGATATTGATAGTTAAAAACAACAGAATATCAATGTTCAACTCACGCTTGTCTATTCACTCGCAGAGTCGATACCAGGTACGCTACGAGAAGTTCTCTTGGAGCAGTGGAATTGGGTTGAGAACGCAGAAAAGTGTAACAGATAGCGGGGATCTATATAATGCAATATAAGAACGCACATGTTCTATCGCCCGCCTTTTCGTCATTGTCGCTTTGATTTTCTTTCTTTGCTCGCTTCGGTTTCTTTTTGGGAGATCGTTTCGTAGATGTTTTGTCCGTTTTCTTGTCGACGACTGATGCTGGTGCGGACGGTGCGGCAGCGCTCTTATTCTTCAAAGCGTCGCGCAGCAAAGTAGACACTTTCAGGATGATCCCAGAATGGTTATCCATCACCTTTTCCACATATGCCAGAGTTGGAGCAGTCGCTGTTTTGATCTAAACAATACCTATGCTTGGACAAATATCGTACACCACATACTTTGCAAATACCGTGCGACACATGGCGGGCCACACAACAGTCGCAGATAAAGTACCCACACTGCTCACAGTACGCTTTCACATCTGGATAGAAGCTGTCCGGCGCATGCGGACAGGCGCACACGAGAGCGAGAACGAGTGATACGAAACCGTTGACGTACTTTGCATAGTGACCATCTTGTCTTAGTCGACCATCATCGAACTTCGGGCGGTGTACCTTCTCATGGAGTCTGCACAAGTACCGTCCATCACATTCTCCTTCACCACATTTGTGAGTGGCTACTGAAGTGCAGTTTTCTACTCCGCACCGCGTTAGATTCATCTAGAAATGTGCTCTCGAACTACACCAGCGAACAATCAACACATGCACTCTACCTCGCTGTCGGGCTCCTCGATGACCGACGGTTGGATGAGGTCCACGTTGCGAAGTAGATCGATGGCATCGTCGTACGCCGCTGAGTTCGAGCAGCTCGTGTTCGATGAACTTGGGGCAGACGACGTAGTCGCGGCAGATGCGGCCGAGGCCGCGGTCGAAGACGAGGCAGGAGCAGGAGCGGCTGACGTCGAAGATGCAGTACTTGGGACGGAGTGGCTGGCGGGAGCGGCGGCGGGGGGCGGGACCGCTCCGCCTGTCGAGTCGGACGACGCAACTGGCATCACTGCCGCATGAGGTGAATGGGAAGAGTGGAGATTGGTGCGAATGGCGCGCCGCTGGTTCCTTTTATTCGGCCCACCGACCGGCTGCAAATGTTGCGAGGCATGGAAATGAGGAGTGAAAATGAGCGAGCGATTTGCCAGTCTAATGAGGATGTAAAGTAGTGAGAGTTGGACGAATGTAAGTCACAATCTCCTATATCTCAAATTATAACCAAGTGATACTGACTGAACATACATCAATACAGAGAGGAGAACTCCCGGATACCAATATATACGATATGGAGGATCCCGGTCACTCTCTTGTTGGTGGTATGTTTGGTTAAATCGTTTGGTTTTCCCATATTGTCGAGTCATCGCTCACTAGTTTATCTAATTTGCACCACTCTGGAGTCATGACTAGAGTCACCCACTTCACCTAGATTTCTAATTTTTGTGATGTCGTAATTTGTTCGCGTTCTTTGTTCGTATTTTATTGTCTTTTGAAGTGGTTGCACAGGGAGTGGGCTAGGGTAGCCAGCAGGCGTCATAGCTTTCGGATTTTATATAATTATGTATTAGGGACCACTTTCATTAGAGAAACTGATTGAGGGACCACCAATCTGGAGTCATGGACGCGTAGAGGGACCATTTTGATCTGTAGTAACTGACTGAGGGACCACTTTTCTTGAATATTATCCGTGATGTGTTCACAATATTATGCATCCCCCTCGCCCTCTCTGTGCCACATAAAAAACCGATCGATCCCAAAACCCTAAAAATAGCAAAATTCAAAAATCTGGATCGGAGGATCTGACCCGATGGTCTGATCAGATGAGAGTCTGTCAGACAGTGAGATGAGTTGTTGTGTGACCTCTGCCACATTATCACTTCAGCGACACCAGGAAAACAGAGAGTATCTGTTACATCTGCGCATGCTGACCTTGATTAGACATGCATTTCTGCAAATAACAAGTGATATCACTACAAGAACTGCAAGTTACCGTATTCAATCATTTTCTCGATAATCGCTCTGACAATTTCGAAAACCTGGCTCGAACTAGCGCTCCGGCGCGCTGACGCGCGCCTCCGCGCTAGATCATGAAAATAAGAAGAATAGAATAGAAACTCATAGAATAGAATAGAAACTCAAGTTTTTGTTATGATCAATAATACTGTGTTTTTTATTTTACAATTTTATAACATTTTGAGTGAAACTGGTTATTAAAGTAGAGAAGATTAGTCGATTGATGTATTGATTGCACTGATAATGTGGTCTAGAGGCGATGCAATAAGAATAATACCTGGTCTGCAAGTGCTTTGGTTAGCTGCCGCGTACCTCTGTTGTACAAGTCAGTAGATCTATGTATATTTTTGAATTTGAATGTCCTCGCGTATACAGAAAGAGAACCCGCACGGTGCCGCGCGCTCCCGCTATCAATATCTATGAATACATAGATCAATGATAATCATTATACATTTTTTTCTGAACTATACTTTCCTTTGCTCATAAAAACTCTCTCTCTCTCTCATCTCCCCTCTCTCTCTCTCTCTCTCTCTCTCTCTCTCTCTCTCTCTTCTCTTCTCTTCTCTTCTCTTCTCTTCTCTCTCTCTCTCTCTCTCTCTCTCTCTCTCTCTCTCTCTCTCTCTGCTCTCTCTCTCTCTCTCTCTCTCTCTCTCTCTCTCTCTCTCTCTCTTTCTTTCTCTCTCTTTCTCCTCGTATTTCTTTTAGTTATAATGCTACGAAAACAGAGAGCTTTGCTACTGCAACCTCTCGCCCTCTTTTATTCTCGCATTCTCTCTCTCTTTCTCTCTCTGTCTCTCTCTATATCTCCCTTCCCTTTTTTATCTAACTCTTTCTTTTTTCCCTATTCCTCAGTAAAACTTTTGCTTGGACATGGAGCTTCCGCTGCCGGACAGCTAGATTTTGATGTTTTTTTAACCGGATACTGAAAGCAAAATTGAGGACGTGGACTACAGCCGAGGACGTAAACTCAACTATCTGCAAAGTTTCATACAAATTGGTTTAGTATGAATCAAGTCATGAACGCGGAACTAATCAAAATCGCAAAAGAAATGCGAGAGCGCGCGCATCTTTTGATAATTGGACAACATGTTCCTCACACCGTAACCAATAACGCTGAATTTTGCAGGTACGCTCTTTTTGTTGAAACTATTTGTTGAACGTATTTACGGAAAATGAAGCGAAAATGTTTCTTAGATGAGACACGTTCGCTGCGATCAGCAACAAAATCGATTACTTTCGTAGATTTTCTTCGAAATATAGGCAATGAGTGTAATTGGAGAGTAATCACGAAGTGGATTGCGTCCTGAAGTAATATTTAAACTTTCTGAAAAACATCACGCAAATCGGTCAAATAAAAACGGAGATATGCCCGCGATCACACAAGAAAAGGTGCAAAAGTGTCTATTTTTGGTGGTTTTCGACCATAAATAGAGGTAATGAAAGCAAAATTGAGAACTGTCACAAAGTGTACTGCATCAGAAGACGTAAACTCAACTATCTTATGAGTTTCATGCAAACTGGTTCTGTATGAATCGAGTTATGACCGCGGAAATACTAAAAATCGCAAAAGTGAGGCGAGAGCGCGCGCGCGGCTCTTGCTAATTTGGCTATATTTGCCTTACAACGTAACCAATGATGATGAAACTTGCAGGTTAGTGACAGAACTATTTGTTGAAAGTAATTACAGAACAAGAAGCGAAACTGTTTCTTAGGTGAGAAGCTTTTGCAGCGGACAGCACCAAAATCGGCGAATTTTGAGGTTTTTCTACCAAATATAGGCAATGAGTGTATTTGGAGAGTAATCACGAAGTGGACTGCATCCTGGAGTAATATGTAAATTTTCTGCAAAGTTTGACGCGAATCGGTTCAGTAGAAACGGAGTTATGCCCGCGGACACACAAGAAAAAGTGCAAAAGTGACCATTTTTGGTGGTTTTTTGACCAAATATGGACGTAGAGGAGGAGTTGAGAGGTGCCTGAATTTTGTTGTCGTCTGGTGCAGGTGACACAACTTTCTACAAAGTTTCATAGGAATCGGTTAAGTTTGAAGCTAGTTATGACCTTCCAATGACGGACACCATAGGACATTTTAGTAGAAAAGGAGACTAGCGCTCCGGCGCGCTGTCGCGCGCCTCCGCACTAGGTATACAAAAATAGAAGAATAGAAGAATAGTTCGTCTTGATAGTTGATTTCTCTCTAATGATTCTTGCGAAGATACATACACGCAAGGGTTGTAGTTGAAGTGTTCAAGTTCTATGTTTTTTTGTATATGTAGCTTAACCTAGGCTTTTCTAACTATCTCTCATCTCTCCTACTTCTTTTTCACTTATTTTCTGTTTCACAGATGTACACCGCCCCATCTCTTTCTCCTCTACACTGTTCTGTCTACTTTCCATCCTATCTCCCTCCTCCCCCCCGCCTATCTCTCTCTTTTTTTTTCTCTCTCTCTCTCTCTCTCACACTCTCTCTCTCTCTCTCTCTCTTTTCTCGACACAGTTCTAGTCTCTCCTATCTCTCCTCTCTCTCTCTTCTCGCTTCTCCCTCTTCCACTGTCTCGCTATCTCTTTCTCTCTTTCTCTTTCCCTCTCAGTAATATATTCTCTAGAAACAGTATTATATTTTCTATTGTCTACTGTCAACTTTCTAGAGATAATACTCATGCTATGCTCTTGTTTGTCTACTGCATCTTTTTTCTACTACTGTGACAACAACTTTCTAGACACATTACTATGTTTTCTTCTGTCTACTTTCACCTCTCGTCACCTCTTCCACTCTCACTCTCACATCTGCAGAGACAGTTATGTCTACTCTCTATTTCTCTCTCCTCTTTTTTCTCTCCTATTCTCTCTCTTGTATACTTTCACGTCCCCGCTGTGGTGACAACAACTTTCTAGAGACAGTACTATGCTACCTTTTTTATTGTTGTTGGTATTGCGTTTATCTCACTACTCATAGAGAGTAACAATGATATAGCCGTACCATTTGTTCTCAGCCGAAAACAAGACAGAGCCTTGGATTATAACGACTGTAAAAGACAGTTATTAAAAAACTTTTTTAACAGAAATCACTACTCTCTTTTCTACTGTCTTCTCTCCCTACTGTCTACTCTATCACGTTCTAAAAATATAATTTGACCGCCTGTGCTTGCCAAATGACATGTAAGGTGAACTCGATTCTCACCTCACCTCACTTCCACTCGACACTGTACTGCATCGAAAAGCGGAATTTCAGGCTGAATATAAACAAGAGTACAAGTAACAAACTCAAAACTTAGTTTCAACTGAAAAAAAGAAGCAGTACATAGTTCTATATTACGTCTACAATGACTTTGAAAAAGAAGCCGGCTGGCGCGCCCTAACACGTTGTGCGCACGTGTGAAGAAGTTTGAAACAGTTTGAGATTGATTTGATCGTTAGAAAGCACTATCTATTGACGTCTCGAAAAATTTTACTAAACTTTCAACCTACAACTTTTCGTTTTGTCAAAGTTATTCGTTGAAGATAGAAACTTTGTCTTTTTCAACTGACTCAATCCATTATTGTTATATTTAGACATATTCCTATCAAAAAAGACACAACTGAATGGATATGGGTCAGTGATTGCGAATGCCAACTATTCGATATCGATCGGTTGACCTGGCGGCTGGTAGCGAGCAATCCGGTGGGCGCGACCCCAGCAAGTAACGCGCGCTCAAAAAATGTCTAATACTGTATGAAGACAAAGTCCGATCGATCTGAAACTTTAACAGAAGGGCTTTTTAGCCCATAGAAGCTTAAGTTTACAAATTGGACCCTCTATCTCGTCTGTACGAAAAGTCGATCGTATTCGCCATATTTGTTGACTTTTCAAAAAAGTAAACCAGTTTCTATAATCTATCATACGTAATCTTTCTTCTATTCAATTTTTATAGAAATCGAAGATCATGAATTTTGGGTGCATTTTGGGTACATTCGCTTATTTGGGCATGAAGATGAGGTCACAGTCGGCTGGTATCGCGGCTATCGACTTTTTCTAGGTCGATTCACCTACCCTTCGAATTTGGTTCGCATTGAAGTATTTTGAAATTTTTCTCCATAGTTAGGAGATTAGGTGATAACTATGATTAGGAGATCGCTATTGACGAGATATTTGGAATTTTGCGTTCTCAGGTATTGAAGAAACTTTCTAGAAAAAATGAGTAGTTAGAGTAGACTTTGAAAAGAGATATCTCTCCGGAAGGACAGACAGACAGACAGACACCATAGTAAATATTAGTATGAAAGGGGGACTAGCGCTCCGGCGCGCTATCGCGCGCCTACGCACTAGGTATACGCAAAAGAAAATAGAAGAATAGTTCGTCTTGCATGTTTGATAGTTGATTGCTCTCCAATGACTCTTGCGAAGTAACATATACTCTGCGCCAGAGCGATAGTTTTCGATCTACCTCGCTTGCAGTTCGAAATACGGTGCCATAACCGTTTGTCTCTCTTGTTTTGCGCGCTATTGTTTTGCGCTCTACCCCACCGCGCGCAACTTATTGCGAGCATAGAACTATACACGCAGGGTTGTAGTTAAAGTGTTCAAGTTCTTTGTATTTTGTGCTAAATTTTTTGTCTTTTCTAACTATCTCTCCTACTTCTTTTTCACCTATTTTATGTTTCACAGATGTCCTCATCTCTTTCTCCTCTACACTGTTCTGTCTACTTTCCATCATATCTCCCTCCTCCTCCCCCCGCCCCTCTCTCTCTCTCTCTCTCTCTCTCTTTATTTCTCTCTTTCTCTCTCTTTCTCCCCTCGACACAGTTCTACTTTCCCCTATCTCTCCTCTCTCTCTTCTCCCTCTACCACTGTCTCCCTATCTCTTTCTCTCTTTCTCTTTCTCTCTCATTATTATGTTCTCTAGAAACAGTATTATATTCTCTATTGTCTACTCTACTGTCAACTTTCTAGAGACAATACTAATACTACATATGCTCTTGTTTGTCTACTGCATCTTTTTCTTTCAATGTGACAAAAACTTTCTAGAGACATTACTATGTTTTCTTCTGTCTACTTGCACCTTTCGTCACCTCTTCCACTCTTACTTTCACATCTGCAGTAATCACTATCACTGCGACTTTCGAAAGACAGTTATGTCTACTCTCCCTTCTCTCTCCTCTTTTCTCTCTCCTACCTTCTCTCTCTCTCTCCCCATCTTTCTCTCTTGTCTATTCTCACGTCTCTGCATCGGTGACAACAATTTTCTAGAGACAGTACTATGGCACCTTCTGTCTACTCTTCTACTCTCACGTCTACAGCAGTCACTGCGACTTTTGAGAGACAGTTATGCCTATTTTCCCTCTTCCCTCCTTTTCCTCCCTCCTCTCTTTCTCTCATTCTCTCATTCTCTCTCTCTCTCTCTCTCTCTCTCTCTCTCTCTTGTCCAATCTCACGTCTTCGCAGCGGTGACAACAACATTCTAGAAAAAGTACTATGTTACCTTCTGTCTACTCTTCTACTCTCACGTCTGCAGCAGTCACTGCGACTTTCGAGAGACAGTTATGCCTACTCTCTCTCTTCCCTCCTTCTCCTCCCTCCTCTCTCTCTCTCATTCTCTCTCTCTGTCTGTCTTTCTCTTGTCTATTCTCACGTCTCTGCATCGGTGACAACAACTTTCTAGAGACAGTACTATGTCACCTTCTGTCTACTCTTCTATTCTCACATCTGCAGTAGTCACTGCGACTTTCGAGAGACAGTTATGTAAAAACTTTTTTAAACAGAAAGTACTAATCTCTTATCTACTGTCTTCTTTCCCTACTGTCTACTCTCTCACGTTCTGAAAATATAATTTGATCGCCTGTGCTCGCCAAATGACATGTAAGGTGAACTCGATTCTCACCTCACCTCACTTCCACTCGACACTGTACTGCATCGAAAAGCGGAATTTCAGGCTGAATATGTACAAGAGTACAAGTAATAAACTCAAAACTAAGTTTCAACTAAAAAAAGAAGCAGTACATAGTTCTATATTACGTCTACAATGACTTCGAGAAAAAAACCCGGCTGGCGCGCCCTAACACGTTGTGCGCACGTGTGAAGGAGCTTGAAACAGTTTGAGGTTGATTTGATCGTTAGAAAGCACTATCTATCGACGTCTCGAAACATTTTACTTAACTTTCAACCTTCAACTTTTCGTTTTGTCAAAGTTATTCGTTGAAGATAGAAATTTTGTCTTTTTTCCACTGACTCAATCCATTATTGTTATATTTAGACATATTCCTATCAAAAAAGACACAACTGAGTGGATAAGGGTCAGTGATTGCAAATGCCAACTATTCGATATCGATCGGTTGACCTGGCAGCTGGTAGCGAGCAATTCGGTGGGCGCGACCCCAGCAAGTAACGCGCGCTCAGAAAATGTCTAATACTGTATGAAGACAAAGTCCGATCGATCTGAAACTTTGACAGAAGGGCTTTTTTGCCCATAAAAGCTTAAGTTTACAAATTGGACCCTCTATCTCGTCTGTACGAAAAGTCGATCATATTCGCCATATTTGGTGACTTTTCAAAAAAGGAAACAAGTTTCTATAATCTATTATACGTAATCTTTCTTCTATTCAATTTTTATAGAAATCGAAGATCATGAATTTTGGGTGCATTTTGGGTACATTCGCCTATTTGGGCATGAAGATGAGGTCACAGGCAGCTGGTATCGCGGCTATCGACTTTTTCTAGGTCGATTCACCTACTCTCCAAATTTGGTTCTAATTGAAGCATTTTGAAATTTTTCTCCATAGTTAAGAGATTAGGTGATAACTATGATTAGGAAATCGCTATTGACGAGATATTTGGAATTTTGCGTTCTCAGGTATTGAAGAAACTTTTCAGAAGAAATCAGTGAAAAAGGTATACTTTGAAAAGAGTTATCTCTCCGGAAGGACAGACAGACAGACAGACACCATAGTAAATATTAGTATGAAAGGGGGATTCAGCAACAGACTACAGTACTCTGACTACCGTAGATCTCGTCTACTATCTAACTACATGTAATCAGGAGAATCAACACGTTTGTTCACACAACAACTCATCTCTGTCTGACAGACTCGCATCTGATCAGACCATCGGGTCAGATCCTCCGATCCAGATTTTTGAATTTTGCTATTTTTAGGGTTTTGGGATCGATCGGTTTTTTTATGTGGCACAGAGAGGGCGAGGGGGATGCATAATATTGTGAACACATCACGGATAATATTCAAGAAAAGTGGTCCCTCAGTCAGTTACACAAATCGAAATGGTCCCTCTACGCGTCCATGTCTGTTAAAAAAGAAGTTGTTTTCACCGCAGCAGAGACAGTAGACAGAAGAGAGCATATGATTGTCTATAGAAAGTTGTTGTCACCGCAGCGGAGACGTGAGAGAGAGAGAGAGAGAGAGAGAGAGAGAGAGAGAGGAGGGAGGGGAGAAAGTGAACATGACTTTCTCTCGAAAGTCGCAGTGACTAGACCTGAGAGTAGAAGAGAAGACAGAAGATACCATAGTAAGTACTGTCTCTAGAAAGTTGTTGTCACTAGAAGAGTAGACAGAAGAGAAGGTACCATAGTACTGTCTCTAGAAAATTTAAAAAAAAAACATGGAGAATGGACAAACTGTGAACTTATAGTTTTAAAGAACATCAGCCCGTGTTATTACTATCGTAAAACTTCCTCCAGGCAAGTAATGAATTAGAAATGGTAAAAAATAGGCAAGTAATGAATTAGAAATGGTAAAAAACTGAATTCGAGCCAGGTTTTCGAAATTGTCAGAGCGATTATCGAGAAAATGATTGAGTACGGTAACTTGCAGTTCTTGTAGTGATATCACTTGTTATTTGCAGAAATGCATGTCTAATCAAGGTCAGCATGCGCAGATGTAACAGATACTCTCTGTTTTCCTGGTGTCGCTGAAGTGATAATGTGGCAGAGGTCACACAACAACTCATCTCACTGTCTGACAGACTCTCATCTGATCAGACCATCGGGTCAGATCCTCCGATCCAGATTTTTGAATTTTGCTATTTTTAGGGTTTTGGGATCGATCGGTTTTTTTATGTGGCACAGAGAGGGCGAGGGGGATGCATAATATTGTGAACACATCACGGATAATATTCAAGAAAAGTGGTCCCTCAGTCAGTTACACAAATCGAAATGGTCCCTCTACGCGTCCATGTCTGTTAAAAAAGAAGTTGTTTTCACCGCAGCAGAGACAGTAGACAGAAGAGAGCATATGATTGTCTATAGAAAGTTGTTGTCACCGCAGCGGAGACGTGAGAGAGAGAGAGAGAGAGAGAGAGAGAGAGAGAGAGAGAGAGAGGAGGGAGGGGAGAAAGTGAACATGACTTTCTCTCGAAAGTCGCAGTGACTAGACCTGAGAGTAGAAGAGAAGACAGAAGATACCATAGTAAGTACTGTCTCTAGAAAGTTGTTGTCACTAGAAGAGTAGACAGAAGAGAAGGTACCATAGTACTGTCTCTAGAAAATTTAAAAAAAAAAACATGGAGAATGGACAAACTGTGAACTTATAGTTTTAAAGAACATCAGCCCGTGTTATTACTATCGTAAAACTTCCTCCAGGCAAGTAATGAATTAGAAATGGTAAAAAATAGGCAAGTAATGAATTAGAAATGGTAAAAAACTGAATTCGAGCCAGGTTTTCGAAATTGTCAGAGCGATTATCGAGAAAATGATTGAGTACGGTAACTTGCAGTTCTTGTAGTGATATCACTTGTTATTTGCAGAAATGCATGTCTAATCAAGGTCAGCATGCGCAGATGTAACAGATACTCTCTGTTTTCCTGGTGTCGCTGAAGTGATAATGTGGCAGAGGTCACACAACAACTCATCTCACTGTCTGACAGACTCTCATCTGATCAGACCATCGGGTCAGATCCTCCGATCCAGATTTTAGAATTTTGCTATTTTTAGGGTTTTGGGATCGATCGGTTTTTTATGTGGCACAGAGAGGGCGAGGGGGATGCATAATATTGTGAACACATCACGGATAATATTCAAGAAAAGTGGTCCCTCAGTCAGTAACTACATATCAAAATGGTCCCTCTACGCGTCCATGACTCCAGATTGGTGGTCCCTCAATCAGTTTCTCTAATGAAAGTGGTCCCTAATACATAATTATATAAAATCCGAAAGCTATGACGGCTGCTGGCTACCCTAGCCCACTCCCTGTGCAACCACTTCAAAAGACAATAAAATACGAACAAAGAACGCGAACAAATTACGACATCACAATAATTAGAAATCTAGGTGAAGTGGTGACTCTAGTCATGACTCCAGAGTGGTGCAAATTAGATAAACTAGTGAGCGATGACTCGACAATATGGGAAAACCAAATGATTTAACCAAACATACCACCAACAAGAGAGTGACCGGGATCCTCCATATCGTATATATTGGTATCCGGGAGTTCTCCTCTCTGTATTGATGTATGTTCAGTCAGTATCACTTGGTTATAATTTGAGATATAGGAGATTGTGACTTACATTCGTCCAACTCTCACTACTTTACATCCTCATTAGACTGGCAAATCGCTCGCTCATTTTCACTCCTCATTTCCATGCCTCGCAACATTTGCAGCCGGTCGGTGGGCCGAATAAAAGGAACCAGCGGCGCGCCATTCGCACCAATCTCCACTCTTCCCATTCACCTCATGCGGCAGTGATGCCAGTTGCGTCGTCCGACTCGACAGGCGGAGCGGTCCCGCCCCCCGCCGCCGCTCCCGCCAGCCACTCCGTCCCAAGTACTGCATCTTCGACGTCAGCCGCTCCTGCTCCTGCCTCGTCTTCGACCGCGGCCTCGGCCGCATCTGCCGCGACTACGTCGTCTGCCCCAAGTTCATGGGATTGAGTGGGAGGTGGTTCTCGTTGGCGAGGGCCGTCCCCACTCACTCTTTCCTCTGAATCGTTCGATAAGCACGCATCCTACCTCTCTTCCCGTTCTGTCCTTCTCTCTCTCACTCTTACTCTCACTCTCTCTCTCTCTCTCTCTCTGTCTCCATCTTTCCCTCTTTATGTCTATTATTTCAGCAGTGATTATTAATCGATTGAATATGTATTCGTTGTTGTATTGCTGAATGTCAATAAATCCATTTGTACCATGTTGTTTCGAGGTTGTTTGAGATGTGGCAGTAGTGGTATTGGCAGTGGACTGATTCATAGTTGGTTTTTGGGTGTGTTGAGTTGAAACTTGAGTTGTTGTTGTTTGTTGTTGTTATTGTTTGGTTGTTGTTGTTTTTGTTGAAAAAGTTGTTGAGTCTCTTTCTCTCTCTTTCTTTCTCTCTCTCTCTCTTTCTCTCTCTCTCTCTCCTTCTCTTTCTCTCTCCTACTCAACTATTTTTGTATTATGATACTGTAGAGAGAGAGAGAGAGAGAGAGAGAGAGAGAGAGAGAGAGAGAGAGAGAGGGAGAGAGGGAGAGAGAGGAGAGGTGTGAGGAGTGCACATCAAGTTGTTTGCGCGTGCTGCGAGGAGTGCAGAAGTCTTTTTTCTCTCTCTCTCTCTCTCTCTCTCTCTCTCTCTCTCTCTCTTCTCTCTCTCTCTCTCTCTCTCTCTCTCTCTCTCTCTGTACATCGATCGAATATCGATTAAATAGTGATGACGTGCACACGTCCAGTTCTTAGCTGTGCGTGCGCGAGTGTTAAGGTACTGCGCTTACTGTAGGATACTGTATGTACAGTATTCCTAATTTTCGCACTGCAGCTCGGTCCGAATTAGGCATACGGTACTTTGACCGCCGTCATAAAACAGACAAAAAAAATGAAAAAACAACAACATCGAAGCACTTTCGAATGTCACTCGCTTATGGTTTTTTTTTCTATATCCGGTACGACACACCCGGGTACGGTAGTTTGAATATCGGATACAGTCGGTATAGAGGATGTCGCATGTTCCATTGTGATAGCAAAACTATGACATTGTATGTGTTGGCAAAACATGTGAAAATCACTGCGGCGGATTCGAACTCGAGAGGCACGATCATGAGGCAGACGCATTATCCACTACACCACAACGCCCATGCGAGCATGGTAAAATGGATAGTGGATAGGTGCGAAGTGATGATCGCGGAGATGTGCATTGCACTCATGAGACCACTCTGCAATGTTTGAGACGTCACCGAATAAACCGCTCCCGATCTCAGCGCTCTCATAGCTCAGCTGGTAGCGCGTTCGGCTGACAATCTCACGATCGTTCGATCGATTCCGCTCCGGGGCAGACTGTTTTGTTGACTTTGAAACATTGAAACATTGTTTGGAATACATTGAAAACATAAGTTTTGCCAATACGTTTCAAACACAACAAAATAAGTGTTTTAAATCGTTCTTTCTGTTTTTCTGATGGTACTGCAGTTCAAATTTCGGGTACGGTGAGCGAGAGAAAGCCAATCAAAGTCAGCTCACTGGCAATTTCACATGCTCGTACTTCTAATTAGGTATACGGTACTTTGCACGCCGTCAGAAATCATACACAAAATAAACAAAAAAAATAGAACAGTGAAGCACGTTAGAATGGCAGTCGTCTCTGTTTTCTCTATATCCGGTACGACAAACCCGGGTACGGTAGTTTGAATATCGGATACGGTCGGTATAGAGGATGTCGCATGTTCCATTGTGATAGCAAAACTATGACATTGTATGCGTTGGCAAAACATGTGAAAATCACTGCGCTGGATTCGAACTCGAGAGGCACGATCATGAGGCAGACGCATTATCCACTACACCACAACGCCCATGCGAGCATGGTAAAATGGATAGTGGATAGGTGCGGAGAGATGATCGCGGAGATGCGCATCGCACTTATGAGGCCAGTCTGCAAGCTTTGAGACATTACGGAATTAACCGATCGCAATCTCAGCGCTCTCATAGATCAGCTGGTAGCGCGTTCGGCTGACAATCTCACGATCGTTGGTTCGATTCCGCTCCGGGGCTGATTGTTTTGTTGACTTTGAAACATTGTTTGGATTACTTTGAAAACATAAGTTTTGCCAATACGTTTCAAACACAACAACATAAGTGTTTTAAATCGTTCTTTCTGTTTTTCTGATGGTACTGCAGTTCAAATTTCGGGTACGGTGAGCGAGAGAAAGCCAATCAAAGTCAGCTCACTGGCAATTTCACATGCTCTTACTTCTCATTAGGCATACGGTACTTCGCCGTCATAAAACAAACACAACATAAATTTAAAAAAAATAGAACAGTGATGCACGTTCGAATGGCAATCGTCTCTATTTTCTCTATATCCGGTACGACACATTCGGGTACGGTAGTTTGAATATCGGATACGGTCGGAATAGAGGATGTCGCATTTTCCAGTGTGATAGAAAAAAAATGACATCACGTGTATTAGTAAAACATGTGAAAATCACTGCGCCGGATTCGAACTCGGGAGGCACGATAGGTGCGGAGAGATGATCGCGTGGATGCGCATTGCACTCATGAGACAACTCTGCAAGGTTTGAGACGTCACGGAATTAACCGCTCTCGATCTCAGCGCTCTCATAGCTCAGCTGGTAGCGCGTTCGGCTGACAATCTCACGATCGTTGGATGGATTCCGCTCCGGGGCAGATTGTTTTGTTGACTTTGAAACATTGTTTGGATTACATTGAAAACATAGGTTTTGCCAATACGTTTCAAACACAACAACATAAGTGTTTTAAATCGTTCTTTCTGTTTTTCTGATGGTACTGCAGTTCAAATTTCGGGTACGGTGAGCGAGAGAAAGCTAATCAAAGACAGGCTCACTGGCAATTTCACATGCTCCTACTTTTCACATGCTCCTACTAATTAGGTATACGGTACTTTGCACGCCGGAATACGGTCGGAATAGAGGATGTCGCATTTTGCAGAGTGATAGCAAATCTATGACGTCACGTGTGATTGCAAAACACGTGACAATCACTGGGCCAGATTCGAACTCGAGAGGCGCAATCGAGAGGCAGACCCACTATCCACTACACCACAACGGCCATACCGGCAATATCGAATGGAGAGAGGATAGGAGCGGAGAGATGATTGCCAATGAGCACATGCACTCATGTGGCCAGACCGCCATTGTCGAGGAACTAGGAGCTTGCTGTTAAAGCGCACTAATGGTTGAGGTGGTAGCGGGTTTGCCTGGCAATCGCACGTCCAGTGGTTCGATTCCGCGTATCGACGGAGTGTTTTGCATCAAGAACCCTCAAGAATCAAAACCATATAAAGCATATTCAAAACCATTTCATCAATTACAACAACATCTGATGTTTTATTTCATGTTTTATTAACGACAGCACTGGTACAAACAGGAGAGCACTTGTATTATTAACGACGGAAAAAGTACCCTTGGTAGTGATGATGGTGATGGTGGTGGCTTCCATGAAACTGAACACAGTAACTCACGTAAGTCGCTTTATTATCTCTTCAGCCACGGTCGGTGAGAATGCGGTGACGAGGAAGAACTTGTCGGTCTCCTTTGCTTTCGCAATTTTCTTAAAGTGCTCCTCCGCGAGGTGCGTCTTCAGAAACTCCACGGGTCCTAAACGCAAAAGTTATATATCCATAATCGATTGATAATCATTCAACAAACCCTGATCCATGCCTTCCGCGGTTTTCTTTATGTACAGATCGGACTCGAATGTGCGATCCGCCACTTTCCGAATGAGCCGCCGATCCTCTTTGGCTTCTTGTCGTAGCACACGGGTCTCCTGTCGCAGCTCTTCGAGTTGTCGATGGAGAGAATGGCGATGCGGGGGACCAGTCATGCTCACAGATCCACTCGTTGAGTGACAACAGACGAGTGACACAAATTCGTCTACCGTTTCAGATGACCCATTTGTCGTCATTTCTTCCCACGCAAATTTCAATTTCACACGCTGACACTGAAATTTGCATTCATGCAAAGTTGAATTCCGAAATGTTCGATTATTACATGGCGGGTACGATTCGTGGTCATTTTTCTCCCTTCTCCTCTTTAAGAGTAGTCGCTGTGAATCTTGCTCCCCCGTTTCTTCTCATCTTCTTTCTCAAGGACAACAGGTGCGAAACTTTTTTTGTGGGGGGGGGTTGTTTCGGTTTGTTTGTTTGTTTGTTTTTTGGTTTGTTTTGTTAAACTTTTTTTCTTTTCAATTCAAACATAAAAAAACCTCATATCTCATCTAAATTAATCAACACCAACAAAAAGCGTTTAAATTATAATATCGTTGGGTCAGCACGGCTGCCCACGAATCGGTGTCAGCTCGGCTGCACCTCTACTGCGCAGTTCAGCGCGGCTGGCTGTGCGGTATCAACATAACACTCATCATTCTAATCGAAATCTAATATAAACCCACTATAAATCAAAAATCAGTCTTGCGGGCGTCATTATATTGAATCAATGAAGAGGAAGGGATCAGTGATGTACACATGCGTTCTGCCGGGAGCTCTCTACGGATACGAGGCGTGGGCGTTGGCGGAGGAACAGAATGAGGGACTACGGAGGATGCAGTGGAGATTGGAGCGAGCAATGTTGAGTGTGACCCTGTGCCGAGTGGAGGCCGTTTTGACAGAGAACAGTGGAAACGCCGTATGTAAAGTGGAGCGACGACCTGGAGGAAATGATGCAGCGACAAGGACTGAGCAGCGAGAACTGAACGAGACTTGCGAGGAATAACGACTGCAACAAATCCGAGCG
This sequence comes from Rhabditoides inermis, assembly GCA_963966185.1. Taxonomy (NCBI): domain Eukaryota; kingdom Metazoa; phylum Nematoda; class Chromadorea; order Rhabditida; family Rhabditidae; genus Rhabditoides; species Rhabditoides inermis. The sequence continues at coordinate 326,459 of CAWZYM010000209.1, read as the reverse complement.
GATTATGCTCACGGGACCAACTCCATAGTGAACCAAACCATTGCATATTTTGTTCCCTCATTTTTTCTCATCTTCATTCTTCCAGTGTCACCGGTGCAAAACTTGATTTTTTTTTCAAATCAAAACACACAAATAAACTCAGATCTCATCAAATTGGATCAATACCACTAAAATGCATTAAAATTACAATACAGTTGGGTCAGCTCGGCTGCCCACGAACAGGTGTCAGCTCGGCTGCATCTCTACTGCTCAGTTCAGCGCGGCTGGCTGTGCGGTATCAACATACCACTTATTAATGAATTCTAAATCTAATATCAACTCACTAAAAATCAAAAATCAAACTCTCATGTGTCATCAAATTGAATCAATACCAATAAACATGTGTTTACCAGTATAATAACGTTGGGTCAGCTCGGCTGCCCACGAACAGGTGTCAGCTCGGCTGCATCTCTACTGCTCAGTTCAGCGCGGCTGGCTGTGCGGTATCAACATAACACTTATTAATGAATTCTAAATCTAATATAAACTCACTAAAAAAACAAAAATCAAACTCTCATGTGTCATCAAATTGAATCATTCACAATCATACATAAACATGTGTTTACCAGTATAATAACGTTGGGTCAGCTCGGCTGCCCACGAACAGGTGTCAGCTCGGCTGCATCTCTACTGCTCAGTTCAGCGCGGCTGGCTGTGCGGTATCAACATAACACTTATTAATGAATTCTAAATCTAATATAAACTCACTAAAAAACAAAAATCAAACTCTCATGTGTCATCAAATTGAATCATTCACAATCATACATAAACATGTGTTTACCAGTATAATAACGTTGGGTCAGCTCGGCTGCCCACGAACAGGTGTCAGCTCGGCTGCATCTCTACTGCTCAGTTCAGCGCGGCTGGCTGTGCGGTATCAACGTTTTAGAACATAAGTAGTTGTGAAAGTACAAATAAATCTTCCTTCATTCACAATTTATTCAATTTTTTTTTAGTTTAGATGTCTTTTCCTGTCGACTACACCCATCCCGGAGTTTCTCTCGAGAACTCTGACCTAGATATCATTGCTGACAACATTGTGGCAAGTGCCAGCATTCGAAATGTTTGGCTAATAAACGTCTCTTACTGGCAACAGTATGATAACGTTGATCTGTGTGATCACGATGCGTTCCGTCGTGTCAATAAGAGCGTGGATTCATACATCCTCAACAACAATGTTGTTATGCCGGAAGTGGTTGTCATCCCTGTGCTGACGTTTGGCGGAAACCGCTATCAGGCCAGCCTGAATGTAGATGGGCATTACTACCTGCTGGTCTACAAGGTGCGCACGAACACGGTGTACTACATCGACAGCATGTTCAACAGCGCTCGCATCGCCCCCACAGACCCGGTGCTGCATCACGTGCGCACTTTCCTCATCCCCGCTATTGTGCCTGTGCTTCTGCCCGGTCCGCCTCTGATTTCGGATCGCATCCGAAGTGATCAACAGAGAGATGCAAAGTCTTGTGGTTTCTTTGTTCTTCGGAATATTGAAAACCTACTCAACAACCGCACTATCACAAACACGATGCACACGCCGCAGCTCGTTGCCGCATACCGCGCGTATGTGCAGAATGAGCTCAATGCCAGGCGCCGCGTCATGCAACAGCCTTCCTGCTGCCTCAGCCGCAGATGCCCATGTTCAGCGGACCCTTGTACAGTACTGTTGCTGGATCGGTGGTGATGCCCGCGCCTCTCATCAGTTTTGCGAGTACGAAGGCTCTGCAATTTCCTTCACTGCCTCTCACGTCTCAGATCACGACACCGATCACGGTGCCGCCGTTTCGCTCGCCTTTGACGAGAAAGGCTGTGGGCCATCCTTCGACCGCACATATGGTTGTTCCCATCAAGGCACAGCCAATGCCTCCTCCTATGATGCCTCCTCCGGCTATGCCTAACCCACGCCCCGTGCGTCACAAGGCTGCCTCGCCTCAGAAAAAAATTTGATTGCTTTTCGCAAACGAGCTGCTCTGTCTTCCTCATCGGAGTCCACGTCTTCCAATGTCGTGATGCCTGTTAACACTGCTCCTTCCACTTCCAATATCTCCATTAACAGTTCGGATGATGGATTGCTATCGGCAATAACCTCACAATTCAATGACAATGTGAATGTGAAAACACCTCTCAAAAAAAGAGTGTGTACATCTGGATCTGAAAAGACTAAACGCCGTCGTCAGCAAAAAAGCAAAGACACTGTTGATGAGGATAAACTTGCACAAATCATTGCGATAGCACATAAACAGGATGATCAAACGGCTGTACGCACTGCATCCACTACCGCTTCTATCATGCAGTTGCAGAAATCACATACTGTTGGCAGTAGTGTTGCTGACGACCGTCTTCAAAAGATGAAAAAAATGATGAAGAAAGATCCAATGGCTATAAATTTGTCACTACCTTCACTTAATCATCAGAATCAGGCGATAAATCAACAAAACGTACAGCTGGATGCCACTCAGGTTTCAACACAGGTTATCCAAAACGATTTGTCAGTCAAAATGCGTAGGGCTATTGACCGTCGTCAAGCAGATGCCAATCGTAAACGTGCGACGTATCAACGTAAGACGTTCAAATTCTTCAACGCAGCCAGTCGGTACAGTGAACTACCTGACTACCAACACCTCGGTCCGATGATACCGTGTAAACATGAGTTCTGTAAGAGTAACAATTTTGCTTCAGAGAGTCATGGAGTGTGTTGTAAAAACGGTGATGTACACATTGAAAACTCACCATTCAAGCGCTCTACTCGTCCAGAGTTTGCGCTTTTGTTTGATATTGCAAATCCCACTCTTGAGCAACGTCAACCCACAAATCAGTGCTATAGAGCCTTGCATCGTTACAACCAACTGCTTGCTATGGCTTCTCTGTCGTTCAGTACTGTACAGGATTTACCTCGAGGTGAACCTGTTACTGTGCTGCAGGGTCAAATGAGAGCGGGAATTTGTCATCTCATTCCATCAGAGAGTTCGTGTGCTGCGTTCGCGCAACACTATTACATACCCGAAAAGACTCATTTCGACGTAACAGACAAAGACATTGATAACGACATTCTGGCGGGTTTGATTCAGTGTATGAAGAACAACAATCCCTACACTCGAGCCTACTTACAAATGTACGATCTCATGTTGCAAGGTGAACGCCGTAAAGAACAACTGCGTGCAACCACCGGTCAAGACGAGACCACTTACATTCAAATGTGTTTCCTACAATACCGTAAAGAGAGAGATCAGTATCTGATTGGCAATGCACACGAGGGTACTCTCAATCTACCCAACACGAACAACGTGGCGCTACTTTACGCAAGTACTGAGCGTCCACCGACACCAGATGAAATTCAACACGGGACCATTGTGTACGATAAAAGTCGTGGTCGATTTTCCGAGATGCCATTCTTCGACCGCAATGCCACTCCTCTCACTTTCCCTCTCTTGTTTGATGATGGTAGACATTTTTATGAAAATGGAATACCGTATGTGTCGATGAAAAACAAGGTGACTTCCACCACACCACGTGATCAGGGAGAACCTGACGTGAGTGACGATGATGATATGGATCTCGGAATCGAAGGAGAACAACAAACTCGTTCCAAAAAACGATTGTTCATATGTCATATCTCAGCGAGAGCATTTCGTCAACTGCACCCGTCGCACAGATGAAAATCTCATTAACCACTGGCTTTTGGGTATGGGTAGAGTGACACCGCTCTTTAATCTATTCAACTTCACTCGTATTGAAGCTGCCCGCTTACACCATATCAAAAAAACCCAATTCGAGTTGTGTAAAATCGATCGAAACGAGTACATGGATGCGATACAGCGGAGACTCGATTTCTATAAAATCAAACTGGGTTCGTTTGTGTATCTTCCGAAAACCTATGTGGGTAGTTACCGTTGGTGCCAAGAACAGTACCACAACGGTATGGCGATTGTCGCGCATTGTGGTAAACCCACGTTGTTCATTACGATCACTGGCATTGAAGATTGGCCTGAAATCAAGGAGAACCTGATTGGAGCCAATGCCAACAACGATCCCGATATTGTTGCGCGAGTCTGCCACGAAAAGTTTAAGCAAGTGGTCGAACTTATTCGTGTAAAGAAGATATTCGGAGAAGTTGCTGCAATGTGGTATCGTATCGAGTTCCAAAAACGCGGCATGGTACACTGTCATCTACTCGTCACACTCGAAAGAGAATTGACTGAGGACGAAGTGTGTCAGTACATCAAGGCTGAAATACCGGAAATTCCTGATCCGAGTACAAAGGACACTTTTTTTGATTCATAAGCCGTGCTCGAACAAACCGCATTATCAGTGTCGCCAGAAAAATCCGGCCTACTGTAAGAAAAACTTCCCTCAGCCTTATAGAAACGATTACGGATTGTTGCCTTGTGGCCGTCCGTTATATCCTCGTCCCGCCAACATTCGGCAAGAGTACTTTGATAATAAAAAGCATGTACTCATAACTAACCGTGATGTCGTACCATACAATCCGTTCCTATTGCTCGCGTTCAAATGTCACATTAACGTGGAGTATGTGGCGAGCAGCAAGACCGTCAAGTACATCTCAAAGTACATAACGAAAGGTGTTGACACACTTATCGGAGTTGTGAATAGCGGTAAAATGGACGAGTTGAAAAAGTTTATGGACGAAAAGGGTAATGTGAACTTTGACGAGGCTCAAATACACACCTCGTTACGATACGTCTCTCCAATTGAGGCAGCATGGCGTCTGCGTGGTTATAAACTCGTCTATTCCACTCACATCGTGAGGCCACTGTACTTGCATCTTGAAGACAAGGAAAACCTATTCTTTGCAATGGGCGAAACGCCAAAGTCTGCCAATAGACCTACTATGTTGAAGGCGTATTTCGAATTGATGAGTACCACGCAAGATCCCAATGTGAAAAAGATGAAGTTCGAGGAAGTTGCCATTCACTTCCGTTACGATGACAAGGCGGGTGTTTTCACACCGCATAAACGAAAAGTTCGTAAGGTGACACGTGTGTGTGCATACAGCCCGCGTCAAACCGAGCTCTTTGCACTTCGATTGATTCTCATGTCTCGTCCCGTCTTCTCTTGGATTGACGGACGAACAGTGAACGGTGTTGTTTACAACTCATACAACGAAGCAGCCATACGAGCCGGACTCATCAACGACGAGGCCATATGGGATCGTATCCTAGATGAGGCAAAGGATATCAATATGCCTAAAAAGTTGAGGGGTCTATTTGCTACTCTACTCATGCATTGTAAGCCACCCAATGCTCGTGCCCTCTGGGATAAGTATAAAGAGTATATGGCTCCACGAAATCTCTCAAAAACACTCGATGAGAATATCGAAACTGGCAAAAGACGTCTTCAGTGGATTCTGGAACAGAACAACAGCAAATTGATTGATTTCGGTATTCCTCCTCCGCTGAACGATCAGTCCATTCCCGATAATGACGGTGGTGTCGGTGGTTCTGCGAACAGATCAAATGGCACCCTGAACACCGATCAGCAAACGTTTGTCGATAGCGTTATGCAGTCGGTAGCTCTGCCGAAAGGTGATCGACAAGACTATTGTTTCTCCCTCCAAGGTAGTGGTGGTACTGGGAAAACGTTTGTATATCAAAGAATAATACAAGAGTGTGCGAAAATCGGTAAAAAGGTTGTCGTGGTTGCCTCGACGGGTATCGCTGCCACTCTGATGGAAGGAGGACGAACTGTTCACGCAGCGTTCTATCTTCCACTCAATCTAAACGAAGACAGCAAGAGTACCATCAAATCTCACATGAATAGTGGTCGCAACCTCGCGGAAGCTGACGTTGTGATTTGGGATGAATGTACGATGTCTCACAAGTATGCACTTGATTGCGTAGACGGAGCCCTCAGACTCGTGGCACCAGTCGGCCTCGATAAGAAACCGTTTGGTGGTACGGTCGTGATTCTTGGAGGTGATTGGAAACAACTCCTCCCGGTCGTGAAAAATCGCGATCCGATATTGGCCATAGATGAGTGTGTGAATAAGAGCAAGTTCTGGTCTCTATTCAAACATTTCAAACTTACACAAAACATGCGAGTAAACGCCGACGAGAAAGAGTTTGTGCAGTTCCTCGAAACTGTCGGAAACGGTACGCATGAAAAGGTGAATGGGTGTCTCAAGATACCGTCCGAAAACATGGCCAAAACCGAGTCGGAAATTATCGATGGTATGTACGACGCATCGGTTCTTGCTGATCCCAGTGAGATTTCGAAACGCGCCATACTGGTATTGAAAAACCAGGACTCACTTCGCATCAACGACCATATTCTGAACAAGTGTATTGGTCCGGTGGTGGAGAGTGTTTCCATGGATGCGCCGCTCGATTACCTGAGCGGAATCACCGGCAATTGTCGAGTGCGGTTTCCCGCTAATATTGAGCACATTTGGCGGGACACACCTTCGGGTTTCCCTCCTCATAAGCTCAAACTGAAGATCGGATGTATCGTTATGTTGTTGCGCAACTTGAACGTGACTGAGGGCCTCTGTAATGGAACACGCCTCATTGTCGAAGCCATTAGCGATAACATCATCATGTGCAAAAACCTCACAACTGGTTCGAACCAGCCAGTGATGATTCCGAAGATTCGTCTAACGTATGAAGATACCAAGAGTGATTTGGCGTACGAACGAATTCAGTTTCCCGTTCGTATGTCCTATGCAATGACCATAAACAAGTCGCAAGGACAGACTTTCGACAAAGTGGGTATCATTCTGCGTGATAAACCCTTCTCGCACGGACAGATGTACGTAGCGTTTTCGCGCATTCGAAGCTCTAAAGGGCTGAAAGTGTTCACGAAATGGCCATGCATTCCTGACGCAAATGGCGCTCCTCAGATGTTGGTGAGAAACATTGTCTACCAGGACATTGTCAAGCAGCAGTAATCGACAATCAATCTTTGCACTTGTTCCAAATCTTTCATCAACGTTCATAGCCAGTTGGCTATACGCCATCCCATCCGAACTGGCAAGTCAAGCAACTGAGCGCTCACTCAGTACTCGGATTGGAGACAACCGGGGAATCGTGGGTAACGTTATAAAGAGAGAAGAGGTTCTTGTGTTAGGATCTGGGCGGAGATCTACTACTGATACAACTAACATCTACAATGTGTTTTTGGTGATCACAGATTCTTTTCCCTTCCAAGGGTTTTTCTTGCTTGATCAATAAATCTTTTCACATTATCCGTGTTGTGTCTATTTAATGCTTCACGGAATGTTTGGAATGAAGTGGAATGTTAGTGGACACTTGGTGATTTTCTTCTTAATAATTTGGCACAGAACTTTGTCGACCTACGGTTGTTCTTCTTTGTCGTTTCTCCTATAATTGCGCAATAGAAAATGCAAACGCAGTTGGATCGATACTTTAGTTTGGTAGTACACATAACGTGACCACATACCTTTCTATGGTCTTGTGGTAGGGTGGGGCGTGGGGCGGCACATGTCGGTGGTGCTCTGGCTGAGGGGCGAGTTCGGCATGGACGACTTCTGCAACCGACATACATAACATACATACAAATTAATAACGATTCGATAATTCTATTAACAGTCTCCTTACCTGATCATAAAGCTGTTGCCACTCGGACGGAACTTCTGTCCGCGCTCAACCAGTTGGGCCGAACTGGCGTCGATAGCGCACACGAACTCGTTGCGCACCGACCAACATGCATCCTGGAAGAAGGTCATTGTTAAGAAACTCAATAACATGCATTAGTAATTGGGATTTACATTATTAAAACAAAACAAACAACGAAACAATTTGGAAACCTACTTGAACTGGCTGCCGCGCGAACTTGGCGACGCCGTGGGACTGCAACGGACCGAACCGAAGTGTCATCGCTATAAACATAAAGAAACTGTTATTACTTGCCTGTCACAAGATCACGAGTAAATACAAAATACGAGGCGCGACATTGCCAGAGTGTTTCGTTTTCGAAATTAGATTGCGACAATTTCATTGCAATTTAGACAAACAACGAAGCCTACACTCATGAAACGCGGCACGTCACGAACGCAGAATCATTTGGTATTAAAAACAATATAAATGCAACATACACAAAACTAAACGAAAATAAAACAAAATCAGCTGTTCCCGTCAGCTGGTCCTGGCATGGTTCACAGCTATAAGCTACCGTACCCATTTTCGTTGTGATATCACACATATTGAATTTTTTTTGCACAATTTTTGGTGAAATGGAACTTTTCCTGCACGACGAAACACGATGAGTGGCATGTGGGGACTTTTCTGACTATATATAGGCGGCCGGCGCGCTCTCGAATCTTCTCTCAGCCAATCAGCGGCCGCGGTAGATCAGTGGTAGGTCGGCGGTGAGTCCGGCCGGCCGTTCCCGCCCCTCGTGCTGCCGGCACTGGAAGAGAGAGAGATTAGCACTCGAGCGAGCAAAGGGAGTGATCAGCGTGCATCAGCGAGATAGCGTGTCGCCTCGCTGACAATCTATATAAAAAATACCATTTCCAACATTTCCAACATTTCCAGCATTTCCAGCATTTCCAGCATTTCCAGCATTTCCAGCATTTCCAGCATTTCCAGCATTTCCAGCATTTCCAGCATTTCCAGCATTTCCAGCATTTCCAGCATTTCCAGCATTTCCAGCATTTCCAGCATTTCCAGCATTTCCAGCATTTCCAGCATTTCCAGCATTTCCAGCATTTCCAGCATTTCCAGCATTTCCAGCATTTCCAGCATTTCCAGCATTTCCAGCATTTCCAGCAATTCCAGCATTTCCAGCATTTCCAGCATTTCCAGCATTTCCAGCATTTCCAGCATTTCCAGCATTTCCAGCATTTCCAGCATTTCCAGCAATTCCAGCATTGCCAGCATTGCCAGCATTTCCAGCATTTCCAGCAATTCCAGCAATTCCAGCATTTCCAGCATTTGCAGCAATTCCAGCAATTCCAGCATTTCCAGCATTTCCCATTTCCAGCATTTCCAGCATTTCCAGCATTTCCAGCATTTCCAGCATTTCCAGCATTTCCAGCATTTCCAGCATTTCCAGCATTTCCAGCATTTCCAGCATTTCCAGCATTTCCAGCATTTCCAGCATTTCCAGCATTTCCAGCATTTCCGGTTCATATCAGACATCTTACCTGTAATCCTGTAGCGTAGCCGCGTGCATCACCGAAGATAGCAGAGGAGAAACAATAGCCCATTTCCAGCATTTCCAGCATTTCCAGCAGTTCCAGCATTTGCAGCATTTCCAGCATTAATTTAGAATGCGCATAATCGTACTGCCTGCAAAACATGGTTCCTGCAATTATCGTGACGCTATAAACATCTGAATTGCTTTTTTTTTCGAGAAAAAGCTGGGAGCAGATGTGGAACATCTCCAAAAAATTCCAAAATATGCAAATTTTTCAATTTTCATGTCATAACTTCTTCCAACATGACTTTCATGAAATCATTCTATATTAAAAGTGTCTTAAAATCTTATGAGGAATCGAACGAACACCTCTTTTCTAACTTATAACAAAAATTCACATATTTGAGGTCATGGTCCCTTAATTAGCATAATTTGCATATTTGTCCAAAATGACTATTTTTACCTTGTAGAGGACCTTTGAAAACCCCTATGTGCGAAGGCATAGCTTCTAGTACCCACCTCGTCCGATTCTTACAGAGACCGTGTGATATATAACAGGGGTGACTAGCACTAACTCAGACTGTGCTCATAAAAAAATAATGTTTTTTTGCCCAACCTTAAGTAAAAAGAGGGACACTGTCTCTCTCTCTCACACATACACACACACACACACACACAAGTCAATCTGGCACTACCACCCGCACTTCCGGTCACTGAAACTGCTTCAATTTCCTTTAAAATCAAAATTTTCCCATGAAATTATATACCATTCTTCTAGTTAGAACGAGATACAGACAATATGATTTTTTTCGAAGCCGATATCCCAAGTATAAGGGTACCTTTTTTTGAAATTGTTTTCGGATATAATTTGGTGTTTCGATTGTTTCGTATGTGTTTGTAGACATTTGTTTTTAAGATAACATCATGATCTTATGCGATATTCGTGATTCATTGAGTACACGAGCGTCATTATGCCATTACGCCTCACGCCGATAGTCAACTTACTCTCTTTGCTCACGAGAGGTTAGGTCACTACGGCCCGCGGGCAAGAGGTACGAGGTGTCACTATTCTAATTAGTAATCATGAACTGCATGTCGCACTATCGACTTGCCGTAAGTGTTGCCGAGAACAAGATGATCATGAATTGTGTGGTGAGTGATAAGGCTTGCGTATAAAAGCGGGAGAAACGATTTGACTGACAATGTACAATGACATCCAACACTCCGTCTTCATCTTCGTCCCCCCACTTCCACTTCACCACCATCAAGGATTCCTGGTGGATGAATGGAGTCCTGCAAGGGAATCCGCAAGATGATCCTTTGGACCTCTGTCAAGTTCCCCGGACAAGCCTGTCTCTACGCCTACTCCAAGACCAATGAGAACTGAATCACCTACCGTTGCAAGCACTGCTACGACATTTACGTCAAGAAGAAAGCAGATGACAAGGAAGCCGGCCTGCTTCCTATCAAGTCGGGCAAACTCGCCTATGCCCAGGTTAGTATGTTGGTCTGCAGCTGATTTGAATCTATGTTGTCTAGTTTCGCGTAGATCTTCTCAGTACGAAGATTCTGTGGGATACGGCTGACGACCACGACAGCGACAGTCACATTGACACTCACATCTGCGGATACGGATACTCTCGCTGTGTCCGATTCTCCCAGTACCTCACTTCCACTTTCCTCGAAAACAAGGTCAGAGCATTGAAATATAATGCGATCACGGATTACTTCTAGGGTGTTCCGATCGATGTGGAGTCAGCGCGGCAACTACCGCCATCGCACTAACAATATCGCCGAGGGCTACAACTAGTACCTGATCTGTCAATTCAGTGAGTCATGCATCTGTGGGACTGTTCTAACGTGTGTGTTCAGCTGGCAAGACCCGTGTGAGTCCTTGGTCCAGTTCGGTTTCCCCACAGGGCATTGCACTCATCAGAGAGGCGGCTGATGGGCAAGCGCTGCCTGGACGGTCACGTATCTAGTTCTATCACTCAGTCATCCCACTCTTAAATCCAATCTAAAGCAGCTAAATTACTCCGAGACTAGCGGTTCAATGGAGAGAGTGCTGGGCCCATTGAGTTGCTCTCTCCATCTTGCCGGTTAGTCCCATTCTCCTCACATATAAGTAAACACTGATTTATAGTTATGCTTAGTAGCTTGTTAGTTTATTAACGGAACATGTGTTATACAACTATGAGTCATTATGTGAAATATGTAATGTTCAATAAGCATAATAAATAATTAACATAAATAAAGTAATCAACAATATGAAGGCCTATGGTCACTCGGACCTAGGGACTGCCGCTCAGTGCGGTCGCATCGGACCAGACTGAATTATAAGGGGGCGGAGCCCTTATTACCGTGTTTCGCTGCGCGATTGATCTCTAACTAGGGATCAATTCCCGTGCGGACCATTGGCCGCTGCCCAATTGATCTCTTAGCGGGATCAAACTGATAGCGGGCGGATCTCGCTCGGGGGCGGGGCCGCTCATTATGCTCGCTCTGCCTTTTTATCTCTGCGCTCTCGCACTCTCTAGCAGCGGGAGTGAGTGACAGTTAAAGTGTGGAATGATTACGGGGGACCAACCTAATTACTGGGAAATGGCACCTTGGTTTGGATATGGAATATGAAGGATCTGTCACCGCATGTGGCATATCCTCACACGTCCCACCCTAACATAAGATCGACCCTGATCTTTTATATATATTTGAATATTTATATATCCAAACCAAGTTACTTTATATATATAATGATATTGTTAACATTTCTATGGGGGATCGGGAAAAGTCAGTGGTGTGGGGGTGAATGATGAGTTACTTGTGATGAAGTGGAGAGTTCGCTTAGAGTGACGCCTCTCCTGTGTTGTAGTCTTGTCGCTTCTCGTCTGAAGAGTCTGTCGATGCTCGAGTTGGGTGGTGCATCAATGTGTTCACGTTGCGAGGAAGAGCGGGTATCTCTCAGCAAAATGAGCTTCTGGAGGGTGTTGTGCTTGCCTGTAATATGTAGAGAATCAAGTGTCGTGAACAGTTCCGCGGACTGAATTATGAGTACGTCGGTTGGGAATGAATGAGTTAGAGCAAACTCCTTCGTTCCAATTACCACGTTAGGATTCAGTGCTTTTATCATATGGTTATCCAAGTTTCTTTTCGCATTGATGTAGTCGTTGCTGTTCACTGAATCGCAGTCGATGTTCTGGTTGAATCGATTGAAGCACTGCCAAGCATATTGAAGATCTGGTGGTGTATCAGTGTCCGTGGTCGGTTGGTTGTTTCCTTCAGTACACAGTGAACTGCGCAATGGAGTTATTATCAGCTTTTTCAGTCCAACCATTGTCTTTTCCATGTATTCGTCTATATTTATCGCAACTTCACTGCTAGATGCTGCGATCATAATTTTCAAATGTGGCTGAGTTTGAAAAAGATTGTCAACAAGCATCGATATCGTGCTGTTTTCGTCAGAATGTTGTAGTATTGTTACGGCACTGCAGTCTGTAGTGAACAGCGTGTTGCGTTGGAAGTCGTCTGGCAGGTGGGAGCGTGATTCTTGTTGCTCTTCGTTGAATAGTGTCTTGCTCACGTCAGATATGGTCGAAGATTTTCCGAATTTCCAAAGAGGGTTGTCGTAAAGTGGGTTGAATGCCGGTTGAAGTGAGACGATTGGTTGAGTTGTGGTGCCATCCGATGTCATTAGTTTCCAGATTTTACGATACGGCAAATTCTCGAGTATTTTTGCTTCATAAAAGACTGCGTCAGGGAACGTTCGTACTGATTGAATGATCACAATTCCTTCATATTTTCTATCAGAACTGGTGATAAAAAGTGGTTGACCTTCTTTCCATTGAATTTCTTCTCCAGTGTGCATATTGCTTGGTCGGTTGTCGTTTCGAATTGTCCACTGCACTGCCAGGTGTGTTTGCCTTTTCGACTACTTCGATGCTCCCGCACAATATCTCTTGGAAAGAGTGAGCTTTCTCGAGTTCGTGAAAGAATTGGGTTGTGGCGTTGGCAGCGCGTTGAAAAAGTGAATTCTTGAACTTGTATACGTCATTCCATGATGGCTTGAGAAGCTTCTGCTCTTCTTGATTTGTCAATAGTCGGGCTTGGTCTGCATAAACTGTTGGCGTCTCATTTGTTTTTGATTTCCGTATATCGATGTCTCCGTTTGAGCTCATTTGCCAATCAGGATGTAGCAAGTATTCTCTCATGATGAGAAAGTCTCCTTCTGCTGCAGTCATTATGTGTTCTGTGCGCTGTATCCTCATTTGTCCAAAACGAGGGGAGATGACCGTCAGATCGTCTTCTTCTTGAGAATAGATGGTTGCGACTGTATTTTTAGCAAAGCGTGGTTTCACCATCTCAAAATTATCGATAATTTCTCCAATTATGTCTGTGATCAGAATTATTTCAGTCAATTTGAGGACCGAAATGTCTTTTATTGTGCGCCCTTTTAGCTTTGTTTTTCGAGTAATGGCCTTTTTTTTCTGTGGCCATGATTCTGTAATGACCGTGGCTTCATCTTCTTTTATTTTTGCTATCCATCCTTGTAGTTGCACGTTTTCTTTCGTACGTTCTGGGCATTTCTCTCTTTTGGCTCGCTGATCATCATTTATGTTCATTGAAGTGGTAGTTTCTTCAGTGTTTGAGTCGTGGATGTACTGGTGTGCTGTAGAGTAGATGTCTTCTTCGTCGTCGAACAGACGAGCACCATAAAATGGGTTCGTCTCCATTTCTCCTAAATGTGAAGCTTTATCGAATATAGAGAAATTGTTTTCATTATTGCCGTTCAATTGATAAATAGGCAAAGCATCATTCTTGTAGATAAATATATAATATAGTTCAAGTCAATATAGTTTTGTTTACAGTCTTAACATCACTGCTTCATGATTGCTTTGTAGTATAGTTTTTTTAGTCCAAAATAGTGTGGAAATCTTTAGCCGATTTCTTCTTTCCGTAATTTGTAGAATTTAAGAGTCGTTCAATTTGTAGTGCTTTCTCAATCACTTCGTCAAGCGTGTCTGTAGTATCATAATGTCGATGAATATGTAGTGATAAACTAGGCTCAAGCTTGTTCATGAATTCCTGGATGATGTGTTTTTCGATGTCATAGGTATCTTGATGAATTATCGTCGCTCTCACTAGTTTTGATATTCTCTCGGCAAACTCGGTGACCGTTTCATGTGTCATTTGCATAGCGAACCTCAAATTTTCTTCAGCAGCATGAGATGATAGTTGAGTGCAGTATTTAGACTGCATCATATTTATAATGTAGTGGAGATTAGTTGTGTCACATGAGTTGAGAAAATATTTAGCGGGACCGTCTATCAATGTTAGCAGTAAGGTGAGTTGTAAATATTCTGGGAGCATCGAGAAATTGTGTTTGAATATGAGTATCCAGCATCTCCAGGATAAACCAGTGACTCCATTGAATGATGTCATATGTAGCTGTATCGTATATATTGTCGTTCGAAAAGATGCCGTGCTTACTTGGTCGTGGCTGACAGAGTATCGATCAGTGAGTGAACTGCGAGTTGAAGTAAATTGCTGCTCAGTCCGAACGCGTAATGAATGTTTGGGTCTGAGAATGTTTTATTTTCAATTTATTAATTTGTTAGAACAAAAATATTATGCGGTAAAATGAAAATTAAGTAACGCGGTGAATAAATAAATTACAAATTAAACAAACATCAAGTAATCAAGTAATCACAATAGTAACTGTGTAAAATGTTATCGTAAAAATGTTATCAAATGTAATCTGATCGAAATGTGCGATCTTATTTTTTTGTGATTTTTATTCTTGGAACGCTCGCATGTTTTTAAAAGTTTTCTTGAAAGTATGATGATTCTTTAATGTCTGTTTTTTTATCTTATTAAAGTGTCAACGAGGTTCTGGAGTCGTTTGTTTTCTTCAGTCAGTTCTTCTATCTCTCTTTTGATCGCTTCAATGTTTGTTCGGTTTAGGTAGTCATAACAGTTTCTACGCACGTGTCCACTTTTTCCACACTCATAACATAGTCCTTTGGTTCGAAGGTTTGTGGTAGCGGTGTCTTGGTTAGGTGTCCAGTAATTCTTCTGAGGAGATTCGTTCGCTGCCACTTGAGATGTGTTGTCGGGAGTTCTTTGAGCGTTGTTCACATATCCTTGGTACTTCAATAGACCTTCGATGCGTTGAGCATTTTGAACCACTTGCTCAAATGTGTCGTTTGAGTCGCATCTGATCTGGGTGTGAAATCGGATGTTCGGTGTGAGACGATCAGTGAATTCTTGGATGAGTCTTACTTCCCTCGCTGGATTGCTCAGGCCTTGCGTCACATTTCGAACGAGTTTTGAAATTCGGGCAGCGAATTCAATGACAGGTTCTCCTATACGTTGATTACAGCCGGATAGCTGTTGACGAGCAAGCTGTTGAGTAGATGACGTGTTGAACTTGTTCTTCAGTTTGTTCACTATTTGCTGGAAGTTGGTTGTTGTTGTATCGATGGTCTTCATGTATTCTCTGGCGGGTCCTTCGAGTGACATCTTCAACAATGCGATCTTGCTCTGTTCGGATCGGGTGGAGTGATGTGCGGTGATGATGTCATTGAATCGTTCTATCCATTCCTCCCATGACGGTCCACTGAGACCGCTGAACGGCTCGGCGTTGTAGCAACCGCTGTTCAACGACATGGCTAAAATAATTGTGTGTGTGGTGGTTTACAGTAGATCAAAAGTATATTCGAACGCGATACATCAATAAAACAATACGTAATCAAAACACAAATTAAAGTTAAAAAGGTAAAGAATCGCAGTTCTGGAATAAGTCGGATAATAGAACCGACCGCTCAGTGTGCGTGCACAGGTGCAGAGTGAAATAGTTTTCCGCAATGAATGGGGCGTGGCATGATCTCTCTCTCCTTTTCTCTCTCTCTCTCTCTCTCTCTCTCTCTCTCTCTCTCTCTCTCTCTCTCTCTCTCTCTCTTGAATATCATATATAATAAATAAACACAACTAGTCGTTCATTTTCATATTTTGGTTGATTAGTAATAAAAAAATGCATGTAAAAATGAAGTGGCGTTACTGTTTTTTTTCAAATGGTTTTTTTTACTAAAAAAATGTGCCTGGTTTCGTTATGTCGTAATTACTGCTGTGCACACATGTGTGCAAACTGCCAAATCGATTTTTACATTTCTGAATTTTAGTATGCGTTAGGTGTGACTTGTTCTAAATGTCATGAATGTCACTACTTTAATGAACCTAAACAATTTTTCTACTAAAATTGATGTGTATTAAAAAAAATTCTTGTTTTCTGACGTACATAGATGTCAACTGCAATGTAACGATTTATATTTAAATATTATTTACTTTGCAATATACGTCATTGTTCTGGAAATAATCGTCTTCCGTAGGTCTTGAATTATAAGTTAAGAATGATTATAACTATGCTAATGTTATTCTGATTGTTTGTCTGTTTGTATTCTCAAGGTGGCGATAGGTGTGACTTTGTTAGCTGTGTATAGACTGTACATAATGTCACTACTTTACTTAAACCTAAATAATAAGCATAATACAAACTGTAATTCTTCGATATCTTGACTTAGTGGTACGTTTTGTGGCAATCCCAGATTCTCCTAATTCTATGCAGTAAGTGTCTTCAGTGCAGTGGGTGTTTTCAGTAAATATATGGTAAAGAGTTTCAGTGTAAGCTAACATGAATTTTATATTACTGTAAACAAAGTCACTGTTCGGATATGTTATGTTAGCAGAAATGCGCAAAAGCGATATAGTTTTGGAAGGTGTGTTAAAGGGATATGAATCGCACGGTTTTTATAATCTGCTTTTACATATTGTGTGAACTTATATAATCGAAAGTTTGTTTCAAAATGGGAGAGAAAAATTTCACTTTGGGGGTTCTGAAATGCATCGTGAATCGCTCAATATATTTTTTTATTGTCTCGGCGCGGCATGTTTCTGATCTAACATAGTAGTAATTCTACTAACGGGTGTTTTTTTTAATGTTGACGTTAATCTATCCGTCATTTTTATATTGTATTCTTTATAACGAAAAATGAATCTTGAAAAAAAAATCGCTAACGATTTTTCGATTATAATTAAGTATAGCTATCTGATTATCTATTTTTAATAAGCCTGAAACGTTATATTATCAACTTTTCACTTTTATAATAAAAATATAATTGTCATTCTCAATTTAACAAATTAACTAAATATCCCAATAACGTTTAAAAATATTTTTCGTCAGCTTGATTCGTAAGTATACGACTGCTGGTACGGGATGATTATGTAACGCAAATTCACTGCGTCGCGGTGAAGTGTTTAATTTTATGGTAAAAAGTTTCTGAAATGCGTTGCGTGTATTTCTGTTAACAATTCATCACATCGCGTTACGCGTGTCTGTGCGTGGTCACGCGCATGAATAATAAAATATTTTTTCTTATATAAGCATTTACATCAATAATCACTACATATATTTTCAATATAGTGTCAACGTAAGTAAAAGTAATTAAAAACTTCCAATTTCTATTGTGTGAGTTTTTGCTGAGTGTGGTGATGTTTGCATTTCTGGGTTTTAGTGAACAAATTTTGGCGCCAAAAGGTTTATGTCTGTCTCTTTATCTTCTCTCTGTGTCAATCACTATTCCTAATAGTGTAAAATAAGCCTATGAATTTTCTTTTCTCAAATATTATTTCTGATATTACTTATTTCAATCAGTATCTGTGTATTCTCTCACAAGTGAACCTATTATTGTTATTATAGTTTATTATCTTCTAAATTATGTCTGTCTCAAGTAAATATTATTATCATTATTTTTTTATTATCATTTTAGTTCTATCCATTTTTTGTGCATCCCATGCATAATATCTTATTTATTATTTATTTCTATTATTACATCCTATTGTACGTTTATTATCAAATTCCCAATTTGAATACTAGATGTTTTTTGCGCATTTTGAATTGGCTAGCGTTCTATATCAATGTGTTTATTGTTCATTCCGGGCATTCTATGTATTATTCTCTCTATGTCTAATAATTATTCTATTACCAACTCATATCAAAGTGATCGTAGTTCAATTTCGGGCACAAGTATTATTCTTGCTCAATGTATTCTATGTTCTATGTCTCGCATTATGTAGTTCTCTTGCGTGCATTATTATCTTGATCTTACTATTCTATTTCGAAAAATCTCCCAGATTCCTTTGGTTAGCTAAATAGTCTCAATACTCAATTGTCAATCGTTTGCCCATCTAATGTAAATGTAAGTAATATTGTAAAGCCCATGTATTTATTCTATAATTTGACAAGTAGTAAAAAGCCCTGTTTTTTTCGCAATTAATTCCTATCTATAAACCCTATGTTCACTAAATCAGATGTAAAATGTCACAAAATATTTTGTCGGCCAAAACAAAAGTATTATGCGTGCAAAGATCGCGTCTTTTTCATATTATTGATTAGCAAGGAGTAACTGGTTTGTTGCGCGCGTTCCAAAAGTCCTTGTTTATGCTATAGCGGTTGGCAGGTCACATGCGGGTGGCACTACCTGTCGCGGCGTTTTGTTTATATCTACAGTATCGATTTCAACTGTGATCCAACGCCTTACCGTATTTAATATTGATCCATTTTCTCTAAGTTCATCTACTCTATTTGAAACCTGTAAACTATTACAAATGAAAAGGTTGCGACCCTTATCTATTGTTATTGTTATTACGGCTATTTTTCGGCGTCCCATACCACCGCAAATGAATATGTAAACTAAAATACAATGTTATTCCGAATGTTCTCAATATCCGTTATTTTTAAGTTAGGGTAAGCGGGTACAGGTGTGTCCTGACTCCTGAGCCTCTACACTCTACTCGCATATGCTTATTTCGCACAGCTGCGTAGATAGAGACGCTGGCACTCTCTAGCAAGGTAGAGACGCTGGTTATTCAATCAATAAATCGATCACAATCCGTGAGGATAGCGAAAGTGTGAATTCAAAGAGGTTTAATAGTTTGGGGGTTCTCGAACCATCCGTATCTGAGCCAGGTCATCGGGTTATACACCGTCAAGTAGCACAACGTCGGGTGAGGATGATAGCCGCAGCCATCCCCCACTGCGTACGTCAGTACCGCCAGCTAAGACCATATAGAATGATCGGAGGGGCATCATAATAAGCACATCAATGATCTACCGTCCCTTGTCCTACCGTATCCCCGATTGAAAATTCCCTTCTACTGATTGTATTGAAAGCTCCCTAAACTACCGCAAACGATTAGCTGAAACTACATAAACTACTAACATTAACTAAAGCTATAAAATTTGTACGTGAAAAGTTATGTGAGGAGAAAAAAAATTGGTGAAAGAACGACTCGCTTGCTACCATTGTGAGTCCTTGGTCGAGTTGGGTTTCCCCACAGGGCATTGCACTCATCAGAGAGGCGGCTGATGGGCAAGCGCTGCCTGGACGGTCACGTATCTAGTTCTATCACTCAGTCATCCCACTCTTAAATCCAATCTAAAGCAGCTAAATTACTCCCGAGACTAGCGGTTCAATGGAGAGAGTGCTGGGCCCATTGAGTTGCTCTCTCCATCTTGCCGGTTAGTCCCATTCTCCTCACATATAAGTAAACACTGATTTATAGTTATGCTTAGTAGCTTGTTAGTTTATTAACGGAACATGTGTTATACAACTATGAGTCATTATGTGAAATATGTAATGTTCAATAAGCATAATAAATAATTAACATAAATAAAGTAATCAACAATATGAAGGCCTATGGTCACTCGGACCTAGGGACTGCCGCTCACGTCAGTGCGGTCGCATCGGACCAGACTGAATTATAAGGGGGCGGAGCCCTTATTACCGTGTTTCGCTGCGCGATTGATCTCTAACTAGGGATCAATTCCCGTGCGGACCATTGGCCGCTGCCCAATTGATCTCTTAGCGGGATCAAACTGATAGCGGGCGGATCTCGCTCGGGGGCGGGGCCGCTCATTATGCTCGCTCTGCCTTTTTATCTCTGCGCTCTCGCACTCTCTAGCAGCGGGAGTGAGTGACAGTTAAAGTGTGGAATGATTACGGGGGACCAACCTAATTACTGGGAAATGGCACCTTGGTTTGGATATGGAATATGAAGGATCTGTCACCGCAGGTGGCATATCCTCACACCCGTACCAAAAAAGAATACTCGATAGATTGTATAATTGTAAATTTGTATATTTCTACATAGTTATAATAAACTCGATTATTTCTTTTTTCACTATTTCATTCAGTCTTATCACATTTTTCCGGTTCAGAATATGACGTTTGAAAAAAAAGTCCTATCAACACATCAACACCGCGAATAAAAAATAATCTTTATTATACTTATGTATGCTGGAGTTCTCAACTCGTAATGTGGAAACATCGAATACACACACTCACTCATCAGTCACAAAAAAGGGAGACACACACAACGAATATACACGTCGCTGCCGTAGCGGCAGACTTCAAAGGAAACAAAATTTTTGGGGGTGGGTGAATATAAAGCTGTGCGAGCAGTTCTCGACTGTCGCTAGAATGCTGTGCTGAGAGAAACGAGAGAAAGAGAGAGAGAGGGTGGTGTGTGATACTAAACAACCGCGGACCCGTAGTAATGCATGCGTACATGCGTGCTGCTAGTTATACAATATGTGTGACCGGTAAGCTCTGAGACCATGCTGCCTTCTCCTCCCCTTCTCCCCAATCACCGCACCTCCTGCGATACAAACTCCCCACTATGCAACCCCGAGTCGTGATTCGGGTCGACGTCGTGTTTCCGGTAGACGTCGTGGACGACGGGCGACGCGGGCACGTCTTCTTCCTCCATGGGTCCGGAGTGGTACGCCGAGTCGTTGGGGATGGGCGTTGATGGGGATTGAATGAGTGGGGCGGTGTCGCTGTCGAATGGCTGTGTTTCGACCACTCCGCTGTCGAGTGATGAGGAGGCGGAGGCGGGAGGGAGAGGGTGAGGGGAGTCCACTTCCACTGGGCGTTGGTGCGCGTGGGTGAGGGCGAACCTGAAAAGAGTTTGTTCATGGGTTTACTTTGATTTTTATTCATTGTCAAAACGTTAGAGCGTACCTGCAAACAGTTTGTTCATCGGTTTACTTTGATTTTAACTAACTGGTAATAGAGCAAACCTGCATTGTCATTGATTTCTATTTGATTGGATTCTGTTAACTAATAACTATTAATTAATTAATTTAGAATGCGCATAATCGTACTGCCTGCAAAACATGGTTCCCGCAATTATCGTGACGCTATCAACATGCAAAATTGTTTTCTCGAAAAAAGTCGCTCAGAGCAGGTGAAAAGCTTTCACTGTACTGTGCTCTGCGCTAAAATCGGTGTAAAGTGAATTACGAGAACGAATTGAATGGATGACCGAACTCGTTTACGTGTTCAAATTGTTTCGTTTCGAGCATGTCATAATATTTTTTTGCAGTTTTGAAATAAACACGATTCGAACGTATTATGATCCAGATTTGATTACAAGGTTTTCTATAGTCACCAACATCAGATTTAATTATAGAATCCGCACACCCACCAGTCCGGCTGGTACCGTTTTCTATATCACTCACCAGTCCGGCTGGTTCCTTTTTTCAAATCTTCAGCCCATACCAGTCTGACTAGTTTTCTTTAGTAGAACCACACCCACCAATCGGGTTAGTTTCTTTCTGGTTCCCTTTCTATATCACTCACCAGTCCGGCTGGTTATTTTTTAACATGCACTTCAGACATCAACATCCGAATTACATCCATAGAATATTTGATATAAAGTGATAGAAAAGATTGAACACACCAGTCCGGCTGGTTGTCGATGGCCATTTTGGCGCGCGCGATCGACGCGTTCAGTCTCTGCAGCGGCGGACACTCCCGGGTGAGACGGGAGTCGCCGCCTGAAAGTATAATATGACGTCACTTCACCAAATCAACCACACGCTGATTCAGCGGAAGTATGCAAATGATATGCAAATCAATAACGCACCTATCAACTCTGCCAAACTAGCCGCTAGCAGTGGCAGGTTCTCCGGAACAGTGTACTGGAGGAGGGGCGACAGGGCGGGTAGAGTGAAGTGCGAGGGGGTGTAGGAGAAGCGACACGAGAGAAGGCGGGCGTGCCTAAGTGACATCAGTTGACTCGAGTTTTATGTACATATAGAAAAGGTGAAAAGGGCCACACATTTTTGTTGAGATCCACCGTGATAGAATGTATCGCTTCATGGATCGCTCACGAAGCACCACTAGTCTATTGCACTACTAGCATTCATATTATTCATAATCATTAGGTGCGTCAGCCGAACACACAAATCTAGAACATTGATCAACTAACTAACGTGCAGACCGTGTTGTTCACAGAATTATTGTGTTTTTGCAAGCCGTCGTAAATACGAGTCCCCTCGATACTCGGAAGGGATTTATATATACGAATGCTGCAAAGTACACGTGGTGTCTACTGTTCAGCTAGTCTCGAAAAAAAGAGTGGGCAGACAGCGGATAGAGAGAGAGGGGGGGAGGGAGAGGGATAGAGATGTGATGCGTTATGCATCACTGCTCACTGAATTCTGTGACACGCTTTTCGAAAACACAACGTCCTTTACCAAAGCAGTAAACTCGAAATAATCGGTATCACCCCTGAGCGGCAGCAATTGCCAGACAAGGGAAAACGGAACCGCCATGGAGATCAAGACAGCAAAAAAAGTCAAGAAAAAGGAAACTGTCACTCATTCACTGCATGGCCAGATCACTATTGCTCAAACGAGGTCCAGGAAAAAAAAGTAACTGCATAGCCAACAATCAACACTGGTCCAAAATTGAACAATAAAAATAGGGACCCCAACAAACAAAAAAGGAAGACGCATCACTCACTGCATGGCCAGGTCGATTTGCGCGGCAAACAGGCCATCATAGGCGTCCCTCTCCCGCCGGCAGACAGGGGGCAGGCGATGGGTGCGCGCCTCCACGCGACGGAACGCGCCCTCGCTGTTCACGATCACCACCTGAATGATAAGGGGTGATGAGGGGTGATAAGACACCTGGAAGGTAATAAGGGGTGAAAAGGAACTGTTTAAAGTGGTTTCGCTGTTTTCACGACCACCACTTGAAACACAGACACTGTCGTTTCATACTGCCAGTCACTATATTGCTCTTTGATATCGCCTGCGCTCTCTAATTTGAGGTATTCTCTTTATGCGTTTTATACCAACCGACGGAACGCGCCCTCGCTATTCACGATCACTACCTGAATGATAAGGGGTGATAAGGGTGTGATCAGTGTGATGCGGTACGGTATGACACGGTTTTAAGTGGTTTGAGGTGCGCATTTGCTGTGACTACCTGCAGAGCGTTTCTTCAAAGTCGGTTTTGACTTCTTTTCTTGCTCTCCCTGCTTCCATTTCTTCATTGTTCAGTCATAATTTTGCGGCTGAATGGATAACTATTTCAAATTTGTGATCGATCAACAGAAACCTGATTCAATTCAGTTTGTAGCTATCAATGTTCAATCTTTTAGAGGAAGAATCCCGTACAGTAATTCAGTGTTTCGTTGGTTCAAAAATGGCTTCTACGAAACGCGCGTAAACTGAGTGACTAATTTAGTTGTTCTCAATTTTAGAAGTTGATTTGCACGTTTCCATGTATCAATTCTGCGACTTCCTCGTCTTTCGAGATTAGAGTGCATTCGGCAAATCCGATTCCAGTTCTTTTGCGGCGCGATGATTTGCTGATTCACAAGACGCGAATTCTTTTTAGCCATTATATTTGGTATTTGGTATATGAGAAAAGTTGTCAGATGTCTAGCTTGTAATCTTCCGCCAATCCTCACACTAATAAAGCGCTCATAATAGGAATGCACTTGCATGAACAAAGCATTGATGAATTCATTTTTCTTTTCATTTGCCTCCTATTCGAATCACTATTCGTTCACTCAAGTGTCTTACACTTACGAAATCTACCTGTAGTAAGCTAGTAAGCGCAAACACAGCCTAACCTAATCCTACTTCCTTAATAAAGCTCTAACGTGGTGTGTATGTCCAGACTCTCCTGTCGCGCCAAAGGGTCACAGGTCCCAACCACCTATACCAATGAACACCTCAAGGGTTGAGGATCATGTCGCAGTGGGTTACGGTATCCAACAGTAATCCTACAGTACACTACAGTAAGAAAAATCAATATTCTAAGCCGTTTTTTTACTGTTTTTCTGTTACTCTCGAGTTGCCTGTTGTCGTAATCAACTTTTTGGAACTTTCCAGAAGCTTCTACGGAAGAAAATCAGGTGAGCGTGCTAGAGATTCACCCTTACAGAGATTTTTCTCTGACTGTCTGCGCCCTCTCTGACTGTCTGTCTGCGTCTCTTCAGAAAGTCGTGGAACTTTCCAGAAACGCATAGCAGGGGCTATAAAAGGCAGCTTCTCGCCCCAGATCACAAATCAATCATTGATCTACACCAGCCTCTCCGGGCTGCTCCGCAGCCCTCCGGGGCTGGCCCGCAGGGCCAAGGACTAAGCCGGAGTTATCAGAGAGCAAGTTCGTCTTTTGAAGACTGGCCCTGCGGTCAAGCCTCGGAGGGCTGCGGAGCAGCCCGGAGAGGCTGGTATAATATAAGTGAGTTATGAGTAATTTGTGCGGTTCCGAATAATCATTTGATTAACAACTGATAAATTGATACACTGATAACACTGATAACACTGTTAAACTGATAAGATAACATCTCACCTTGTCCGCTCGCACGATGCTGCTGTTGATGTACTCGGCGAGGTTCGCCTCCATCTCAGACTCGTCCCAGCGGTCCATCTGAAATGGGAATGGGTCCCAACACGAAGACATGAACCTCGAAGGGAAGTGTAAATTAACGGATAAAAAAGTAAAGAGAGAGTGAGAGAGGGACAGAGAGAGAGGGACAGAGAGAGAGAGAGAGAGAGAGAGAGAGAGAGAAAGAGAGAGAGAGAGAGAGAGAGAGAGAGAGAGAGAGAGAGAGAGAGAGAGAGAAGGAGAGAGAGCGACAGACAGACTCACTGAGAGAGAGAGAGATAGAGAGAGAGAGAGAGAGAGAGAGAGAGAGAGAGAGAGAGCGACAGACAGACTCACAGAGAGTGAGAAGAAGAAAGAGAGTGAAAGACAGAGAGAGAGAGCGATAGAGAGAGAGAGAGAGAGACAGAGAGAAAGAGAGATATGCCGTACTCACGTGCACTTTCAGCCCGTACACGTCCCGCAGCAGCTCGGCGAACAGTGCCACTGCTTCCTCGTGCTGTCGGCTGTCGTGCGAGTAGACAAGCAGGATCGAGGACGCGTCTGTAAGGAATGTAATCAGGAAGGTGTAGTACAATAATTGTGTAGTTAGGAAAATGTAGTAAAATAATTCGAATTTCGCATGATGTAACATAGTTTTTTTTAATGCTTTTCGAATTAAGTTAGAGAAGGTGGTTTTGCAAGGTGGTTTTCTGCAAGGTGGTTTTGAAGGGAACCAGTAAAAGTAAAGTAAAGTATACATGTATAGATGTATGTACTCTAGAGTGTAGAGGATCAAGAAGATGTATGCGAGGTTTTCAAAAAAAAAATATTGTTAGTACTGCGTGTATAACGATTCCGAATAAGTCTCTGACTCTGACTCTGACTGAAAAATAAAGTGACAGTATGACAGGACAGAGTCAAGACAAAGGTCGCCTTGCAGTTTCGAAGTATACAACCGTTTTTTTCTTCTATTTTCTTTTCGCAAGATTCGTACCGTTTCCGATGACGAGTGGAATGCCGGTCTCCCCTCCTGCTGCCATTTCCGTAGCGTTCCCATCGGCCACGAAGCGGATGCGCACAGACTTGCCTTGGCGCCTGCAAAAAACTCTCTCTTTCTCTCGCTCTCTCTCTATTTCTCTTTCTCCCCCCCCCCCCCCCCATCTATATCTATGTCGTGCGATGCGCGGCGTGCTTATTCATTATTGAATACTCTATTTTCGTGCGCTTCTGCACATTCGATCTTCTACCGACTACCGCGCACTTTCCGTTAGCACGCATACTGTGCTTAGATGCTTAGTAGCTCGTTTCCCATCTACTCATAGATCAGGGATTGCGCCCGTGACATCACTACTGCCTCTATAGCAACGAACGCGGGAAAAACGCGGGAGGCGGAAAGACAATAATAGAGCGTCACGTGATTGGAAAGCATGTGTTTGTACCAATGTGCCGCACATTTTTAGAACTATTCCTACTCGAACTAGGCGCGGTAAAATAGCAATTCGCATAGACACGTACATACCTGAATACTTGCGAGTCCAGGTAAACTATTTGACAATGAACATACCTGTATCGGAAGGATAGTCGAATGAGAACGTAGATCATCGAGCATAGCAGAACGAGCAGGAGAATCGCCAGCAGAAGAAGCCACAGACTGAAAATGAATTAAAATATTTGTGATGTATATTCTACGAAACAGACTGGAAAACTTAAAAACGAATTTCAGATATACTTTTCTAGGAGTGAGTGATAATCACTGGGTGAGAGATGTTCGGTGAAACAAACTACATTATTGTTAGCTACAGTAACTCCTATAAGTAGCTGAGAACATCCATATAAGGGCATGATCGGATTGGTCTCTGACGGTTTGTGCAATGTTCTTACATGGAGTGTCGTTTAGGTCACAGAAGCCGATGGTGACCAAACTGATGTCAGAGATACCCTAGGGGGTCACTAGTCGAAAACCGTTTTCAAATCCACATGACCGGCCATACGTTTCGAGATATTTACGTTTCAAAGTTTGGATCTAAACCGTGTGGATTGCTTTTGCGGTTTGTCATTCTATTTGCGCAGACTGTGAAACAGCGGCGGTGGCCTAGTGGATAGAGCGGTCGTTTGTCAAGCGGCAGGTTGTCGGTTCGGACCTTGTCGACGCATTTCATTTTGCCAGTTCTCTCCGGACTTGTACTTCGAAACGTACGGCCGGTCATGTGGATTTGAAAACGGTTTTCGACTAGTGACCCCCTAGGGTATCTCTGATATCAGTTTGGTCATCATCGGCTTCTGTGACCTAAACGACACTCCATGTTAGTATCCTCCACTTTTCTTCCGTTTTTTTTCCGACCTGCGATCTATGTTCTAAATTAAAACGGCACCATTAGGCGCCTAGGCTGTCAAGAGCAGGGGAATCACTAATAGAGGTGGCGCTGCGAGAGAGAGGAGAGAGAGAGAGAGAGAGAGACGTGTAGTTGAAAGAAAGAAAGCACCCGGAAGTGTGCTTTCATTCCCTCACTTCAGTGCTTCATTGCATCTTTGCGCAACGCCCCCGCTTATGTATTCACTTACTTATTCATGAATCAACGATGCATCACGCACACTGAAAGAGAGAGAGGGGAGATAGGGAGGAAGAGAAAGAGAGAGGGGGAGAGAGGGATAGAGAGGGAGATAGAGAAGGAGGGAGAGAGAGATATAGAGAGCGAGATATAGAGAGCGAGCGAGAGAGAGAGAGAGAGAGAGAGAGAGAGAGAGAGAGACCAGAGCAGAGGCTCGGTAATAAATAGGCGGGTGTGTGAAGATTGGTCAAAAAAGGTGTGCAAGAAAAGAACTTTGATCGCATTCTAAAAACGAGCGCCGCGCTGCATACATACATTCTTTTCAGAAGCAGAGAGAGAGAGAGAGAGAGAGAGAGAGAGAGAGAGAGAGAGAGAGAGAGAGAGGGGGAGGGAAGGCTCTTCAGATCTCCCACTTTCCATAAATACACTTCCGGAGACTTGTCGGGAAAAGGTTAGAAGGTGAAAAAGACTTCCAAGGTGGTCTCCACACTTTAACACAAAAACGAAAACCTTTGATGGAGGCTAAACGTGCTACATTTTGGTGTCTTCAATCGTCGTACTACCGTACTTTACCGTAACCTTACCGTAAATTTTATTGTTCTGAATCAAGGAAGTACGAACATGTATAAAAGGTCGCTTAACAAATTGAACTTCGTTCTCACTCACCTTCCATTTCCCTTTTGTTCTTTGGGTGTTGTAGTGAGAGTCTCGTTGCCACACGTCAAACAGACGACCGGGGTGCGTTGAATCTCTGCAAATCAAATAAATTAATCCATTATCGGCTATTTTGATTTGTTATCCTCCTGTTATTCACACTACCACCGAGCAAAGCTAGTTATCACATAGCGGTCAGTCTCTTCGCCACTGCTTTACTGCTTTACAGCCAACGGTGTCGTTTAAAGTCGTTAGACTGTTTCCAAGAGATTACTGATTAAAGGGAGTGTACACTCTGAATTTCGAAGTTGAGTTAGCACCGGGATGTGAAAATATGATGAAAACGATGCAGTTTTGCCAGTATAACTATTTGTTGAAAATGCCGGCAAGACGATAAAAAATGAGCGCAAAATGTGTCAAAATGCAGAAATTGGTGCCAATTGGTGCCAATTTACAATGTTCAACAGAACTTTTCACAGACCTAAAGGTATCTCCGACACATAGTTGTATTGGCAAAAAAGCATCATTTTCATCATATTTTCACATCCTAGGGCTAACTCAACTTGGAAATTCAGAGTGTACACTCCCTTTAAACCTGCGTAAAGTTCGCAACGTTGAGAGTGCATAGATCAATCACACAGGGGCACACTTCCGCCCAGCAATGTTTCCTGGATTTTGCCGGGATGTGAAATGGAGTGGAAACGACTTGGCATTCACTCATTCACTTGAACGGTGCGGTTCAGTGGTTCTGTGGCGGCTAAAGTGTTTCCTAAGAGTGACGCACGTTTTTTTCAGCTTTTAGTGACGCAATGAGACTATGCCCGCGCGAGACCATTGAACGAATCGAGTTCTGTGCCGAAGAAGTGTGCCCGATGCGCAAGAAAAAAAAACAAAAGGTAGAATAATAATGAGAACGAAAAAAAAAACATTTGAAGCGTGAAACGAGTGAATTAAGCGTTACTTTAGCATTTTAACACACAAGAGATAAACGTCGAAGAACAATCCTGACTATCTCGAAAAGACGCGCTGGCTTAAAAAGCTATCCCACTTTATAATTCCGATAAAGGCAACAACACATCTTGTACGCGGATTGCCTAACACTCCAAGCAGAACACGTTAGGGGAAAAATCTAATACTGACTCTCTAGTTGGATGCGTAATATGAAACCACTTTTCCGAATAGGCAACACACATTTTGATCTTACACGTTAGCAAAAACGCACACAAGGTCCAGCGACTCACTCTCAAGCTTGACACGTCATTTGTACACATCTACATGCTATTATTAGGCCATTCTTTGCGAAAAGTCAAGCAAAGAAAAAGGGATGAACCGTGAAAACAGATCACTCTCTTGCATGGCGCGAACTTATACCTTATACCTACTTGAATACAAATGAATACAAATGTGAACAAGGAAGCTACTCACATATGTACATACATACGACATGCCTAATCATTGCGGAAAGTCAAGCAAAAGGATGAACCGTGAAAAAAAGACAGAAGAAAATATTAAGAACCCCGGATGAAGAACTCACTCTCCAGCTTGACCCGCTTCCAGTCGGCGGCTATGCAGCTGCACACCACATGGTGCAGGTCGATCGGGCCCGAGCCATCCGAGATCGGACACAGACAACTGAAAAGAGTCAGTCATTCAATCAATCGCTCAATCAATCCATCGCTCATTCGACCTCGTTATTTATGATCATATGTTTAGATTGTTCAGAACACAAACAACTGAAAAAAAGAGATGCAAAGGATCGGACACAGACATCTTTTGATGGGTTTTTTTCGAATCCAATCTTTCCTTCTTTTTCCCTCTCTCCACCCACCGTCCATCCGACGCTCTCTCCAGTGGCAGCACCGACGGAATGTAGACCGTGTCCAGCTGCAAACATTGACTTATTGATTTATTGATTTATTGATTTTCCCGTATTAAATTTCTGTTCCCACAATCCTCGCATAATTCGCATAAGTAACGTAGTTCGGAACTTCCTTCTCGCTAGCCTATACGCAATCCAGAAATCTTGGCAAAGTCGCATAAATTAGCCTTTAGAAGTCAAACCGCCGCAAGATCAGAAAATCAAAACTCTCTCTCGCAACATTTGCATTACCAGACTACAATGTATCTACATTTGCCAGGATACAATCTCAATTTACACATCACTCTCGAGCAAACCGCTAAACTAAAAAAAAACCTTAGCAAATAATATACTGCAGAAAGAAAACTTAGCAAATAATATACTGCAGCTGTTTGCTAATTAGCTCGTGGCTTTGAAAAGGGAAAAGAAAAAACTCGATAAGTCGATAAATCAATAAATCAATCACCTCGAGCTCGGTGAAGTTGTGCTCGCCGAATGAGATGGTCTTGCCGTCGACCTGCTGCGTCTTCATCTCGCTCGTCTCGATGACGTGCGAGTGCAGCAGCTCCAACCCAGTCTCGTCCAGAAGACGCACCTGAAGAAGATGACGTCATCAGTCAGACAGATGACGTCAGTACGTGTTCCTTCCGTATACCTAGACCTAGAAAACTTGCACTAGGGAATCTCTAAGTCTACTGCGAGAAAGGGAAAACCTATGGATACCAGTTGAGCGTAATAGTACTCGATCCCAGTGATCCCAGAGCAATCAGGATCACCTCGATCTTATCGTGATATGCTCTTATCCTTTTCCGTCCCTTCCTCTCTCCCTCTCTCTCTCCTCTCTCTCTCTCTCTCCTCTCTCTCTCTCCCTCTCTCGCTCTCTCTCTCTCTCTCTCTCTCTCTCTCCTTCTCTCTCTCCCCCCCCCCTCTCACCTCATACGCCTCGAAGCAGAACTGCGCCGGCGCACCGACGAACTCTATCTGTATGGTCTTGGCCAGTGAGTGGAGGAAGATGCGGCGGAAGCCAGCCGTCCACTTGGACGCCTGCGGATTGGCTGGAAGAGGGGTACTGTATGTTGGAAACTGGCTACGGTATGTTGGAATGTGGATACTGTATGATGATAGTAATGCAAGATTGATTAACGTTTTGACTTTTTTGCGAGAAGCGTAGGCAGATTATGGTACATTCCCGTCGGTCCCCCGTTCTCTCTCTCTCTCTCTTTCCACTCTTTATGCCTCCTAGTGGGCGTTCACCATATCACCGCATGCACGTGCATCTAACACGACTCTCCCTCTCCCTCTCTCCCTCTTTCCATCTCTATCTCCATCCCCTCTCTCTCCCTCTCTCTCCCTCCCCCCTCTCTCCCTCTCCCTCTCTCCCTCTTTCTGCCCCGAGCCCGCCGGCCAAGTATCGAATGCTTTTCGCGGCGTCGGCAGCGCGCTGATTGCCTGTCTGCCGCCCTCTCATTTTCACACGCTCCCTCTCCCTCTCTCTCTCTCTCTCTCTCTCTCTCTCTCTCTCTTTCTCTTCTCGACTAGTCTAGCTTCTGGAACACCGTGAAAGGGGGGTGTCAACTCCCGGGAATACCTTGTGAAGGGAGAGAGAGGAAAAGAGAGAGACGGAGAGAGAGAGGGAAAGAGAGAGAGAGAGAGAATGCAAGACTCACATTTTCCCTTGCACATTGAAGTCGCGTTTGCAGAATCAACGTCGTGCTCTGAAACAAAAGGGTCTTACTTCAATCGTCTTTAATAGCCATGACTGCTCAGGCAAAGAGAAAGACGGAGAGAGGGAGACAGAGAGAGAGAGAGAGAGAGAGAGAGAGAGAGCGTCTCACCGGGGTGCGCCGGCATGACGGAATGCTTGGTGACTGTGGGAGTCTTGCTTTTTGCCCCAGGCAGCGAGTGTATTCTGATATCATACGGTTCCGCGAAAGAGAACAACGATTCGGACGAGAAGTGGAAGCGAGGCTGAAAATAGTCTGTGCACACGCTTATTTTCACCCATTTGTTAGCGGCATAGTTAAAGTGCTACTCGTTTCTAGAATGTCTATGTGTGAATGTGCGAGAACGTGTTTTTTTTCAATTTTTGTACTTCATTTTTCTCCCTCCCTCTCGTTATTCGCGTCATATTTGTGCAACTCTTTCCTGGAAAATCCATGAAACATGGAAGTGAAAATGTACGTGCAAAAGGGAGAGAGAGATAGAGAGGGGGAGGGGGGAGAGAGAGAGAGAGAAATGAAGAGAGTTCCATTCAGATGCAGGCTAAATACCAAGAATGGATGAATGACACTTTCTGCTACCTCCTTTCCCTATTTCACGAACTGCCGCCTCAATATACGAGATTAGATGCAACATTACATCTCCACCGTTATACTTCTCATTTTCACTTTTCAATTTTCGCACATAAACTGGCAACCAGAAAGTGTCCACACAAAACCAGAAAACTCTGCAAGTTATGACAGAGCGGAATTGCGGAATGCTAGCGTAGTAAAATATTCGACCATAGAGCCCTCTGAAAGTGTATCGCCTGCCTGGCCAAGGGCGCACTAACAGATTGTAACTATATTTAAAACTGCCATTCTCAAAACAGAGAAAGGGAGAGAGAGAGAGAAAGAAAAGGGCAAAGCGATGTATGGGCATAGTCAATAACCACCAGTCACCAGTGTCGTTCTATGTGTTTCAAAACATCTCGTATTCGACTGAGTGAGTGCGAACAAATGGTGAAAGTGAAAACAAATGCCAAAAAAATGCCTTTGTAAGGCTTGTAAAAGTGAGAACAAGTGCGAACAAATGGTAAGGCCTTACAACTCTCTCTCTCTCTCTTTGAGTGGTGAGTTAAAAGCAATACCAACAGCAACAAAAAAAATACTCCACGACTATCACAGTATTGTGACGTCACAATCAGTTCAAACGATTTCAAATGAACATTTTCGAATGTGTTTTGTTGTATCATATAATCAAAACCGTATATAAATCATTATTACTTGAACAACAGATCAGCTCACCGACGCATCCGTTTCGGTTTCGTTGGCGTCGGTGGGTCGGGAGATGTTGAATAGGAAACATCGCGTCGCCCGGTCGCCCTCTATTTCCAGAAGAAACGCGCGAAGCTGCTCGCTGTTCTCTGAAAACATGATTTTGTGAATTTCAAAGTTGTTATAAATGCGACCTCTGTAATGTGATTGAAATTGTCAAAATGCTCTGATGAACAGTTCTCTGGAAACTTCCCGTATCTTGGCGTGTACTCAAAGTCTACTCAGAA
Source organism: Rhabditoides inermis (assembly GCA_963966185.1). NCBI lineage: Eukaryota > Metazoa > Nematoda > Chromadorea > Rhabditida > Rhabditidae > Rhabditoides > Rhabditoides inermis. Next base: position 293,258 of record CAWZYM010000209.1, on the reverse strand, counting down.
AACGCGTGCCGCGTGTGTTTTAGAAAGAAAGTCTGGTTATGTATAGATTAGATTCTCGTGACACATGGCATTATTTATTATCATCCACATTTTAAAAACGCCGCTATATTATCCCGCATAAACGCGCTATCAGGGAAGGACATAGAGTAGGATGTGTTTTTATTTATCCGCTATCCGGCAGATATAACGAGGGTTTACTGAATTAAAGCAATATTCAGTATTACATTGATCACAAATCGAGAAAAGAATAAGTGATAAGTAAGTGTGTGTGTCGATATATCTAGAACACAATTATGTTCTCTGCGGAAAAATCAGCATTCTAGGCTTGCTAACAACAAATTCGCGCAATTAATGAACTAGTAAATGACCGTTTTCTATCACTATAGCACATATGTATGTATGTATATGTGTCTCAATAAGTCAATCACATACAAGTGCACACAGGAAAAGAATGGAGTACTTAGAGAGGAAAAGAGTATGAAAACATACATTAGTCTCAGACATTGTACGCAAGAGGGCAGATAGTGATAGAAAACGGAATATAAAAAAGTCTTTTGAAAAAATAAGTATAAAAAAACATTTTATATAATCCGTTTTCTATACGCAAGAGGGCAGATAGAAAACGTAATAAATGAAACACAGAAATTTGCTGACAATGACATTGTTTGAAAGAGTAAAAAAACAATTAAATAAACACTCACTATTGTTGGTGAGCTGCCAGCTGACGTCCACATGAAGATCATGCGCCGCCGAGTTGCGGCGAGCCTGAATTAGCATAATTGAAAATGATAAACTGATAACTGAGAGAAAACAGCATATTTCATCACGAGGACATAAATGATAAATGATAACTGAGAGATAAAATGGGAAGAGAGCGAGAATAATTCACCATCAACAAAACATACGTTCACTGATGAGATGAGAAAGAGGAGAGAGTGCGCAAAAATGCACTACTCACAAATTAGAGAGGGAATTGGGGGGGGGAGAGAGAGAGAGAGAGAGAGAGAGAGAGAGATCGTGCCCACCTTGGCATATGCCTCGACTCTGACGTCATGCGCCTCAGGGGGTAGCCGCGAATCGGCCACCGGGGGTAGCGAGAAGTCGCAGGAAGCTGGAAATGCACATAATTTGTTGGTTGATGTTTGCTTGAATTGCATTTAATCATGCGCTCGCATCGTGCGGAATTCGAAAACGCGAGGCAGAGCGAATCTCCAGCACACGTGTGCGAATCGACAACGCCTCGCCTTTTTATGCGTCGAAAAATGCGAGAGATTCTGCAGCACAGCATCGCTGCATAGTCTATTAGCCGCCCCGCGCATAATTGAGTGAGTATGGAGGCATCTTCTATGGCCACCGCATCTTTTCGCTCTTTGCGAGAACTTTGATCCTTTTCGGCTGCCTAAAAGCCCTGAAAGAGTGTCGCGAAACCTGGCGAAACTCTCGTGAGATGCTAGACAATTTGGGATGAGACTATGTGCGCTGCTAGTGACCGCATTCCGAACTGCGAAGTGTAGCGCGAAAAATCGGCAATCTAGAGGTTTTATCCGTTCGTGCTTTTTTTTCTAATCTAGCAATTACGCTTCGTCACTTCCCGCTTGTCACAGTCGCGCAAATGAGACATTAGTTGTTCTTAAGCAGTTCTCTCTCTCTCTCTCTCTCTCTCTCTCTCTCTCTCTCACTCTCTCTCACTCTCACATCCCACTCTAAATCGACCAGCCACTTAGGTGAAAAGTTCATATCACGAGACGACGACATTTTTCGGGGTAGATGCGACATCGAATCACAATCGGACTGCCTGCCGCAACAAAGTGAGCTAATTGAGGCGGCTGTGACAGGTTCGCGAGAGAAGAGGTTGTGTTTAAAGATAGACTGAGGGTAACTACACACCTTTGTATTTGATCTCCTCACTCTCGCTCTCTAGACAGACACACTGAACCTCAGCGGGTGTAATATTCTGGCAGCCGCCCCTCTGTAGCCCATCTATCCACCCATCTCTCTCTCTCTCTCTCTCTCTCTCTCTCTCTCTCTCTCTCTCAACACAATGCTACTAGCGAACTAGCTAGCACATTGTGATCACTTAACGCGGCACTCGGCTCGCACATCATTGATTATTGGATTATTCTTGATGTGCATCTTATTGGAATCCCAGCAAGGCGTAGCAACGTGGCGCGTCAATGATCACATCATATTCGTAACGCAGCACACGCAGAGATCAAAGAGACCGCGGATAACACATGCGACTAGCTGACTGGTACTAATATGTTCTATACATCAACAGTGACGGACAGAGAACGATATGAAAGTTGATGAAAACACAATGTTAACTGCCCCACCTGTTTGCACGTGGCAGACAATGTCCTTGTTGTGCGGGTCGGTGCAGTCGCGTTGGAAAGCGTCCTCATCGGTCGCCGCGGCAAGAGCGAACGCCGCCGCGAGCAGCAAAAACAAAACGCTCCGGTGAACCACCATCAATGCATTGAATAGGGACGCACTGCTGCAATAGAGGGGGAATTCTGATCAATTCTCGAGACGACGCATGCGCGAAACTAGCTCGGCCAACTATCAAATCAGACGGGCGACGAATATGGTGGTGTATGAGAAAGAGAGAGAGAGAGAGAGAGAGAGAGAGAGAGAGAGAGATCGGTGGTGGCGGCGGTGTGTGCAATCAATATGGTTGTTCGAACGGACTGCCAATTTGGGCATGTGGCTGTGTGTGTGGGAAAACGGGGATGTGGAGCACGTGAGGCGAAGTGGTCTGGAGGAGAGAGGGAGGGAGGGAGAGAGGGAGGGAGGGAGAGGGGGGCAACACTCTCACTCTCACTCTCGGGGCGCGCCCGCCGCAGGGCTCTCGCTCCTGCCGGGACCCGATCGATAGGGGGAGACGGAGGGAGGGAGAGAGGGAGAGAGGAGGGAGAAAGTGAGAGTGAGAGTGAGAGAGAGTGAGCACGCGCGCCCCCCTCACTCACTCACCACTCAGCACTACATCACGTCACATATTTTGCCAGCGGCTGCACACCGCCTTAGGGCAGATATCGACGGATATCGGCGCAGCGCACATCGAGGAATCGAAAGTTCGGATGTGGGAGATGGGAGATGAGAGAGAGAGAGAGAGAGGGGGGGGGAAGGAGAGAGAGAGAAAGCGAAAGAAGGCGCTGGATAAACGAACACGTACATTTGTCAGGTTGCAGAGCGCCAACTCTGTCTACGTCACGCCCATTTATTATAGGGAAAAAAAGGGAAAGATAGAAAAAAATAGAAGAAAAGAAAGAGGGGAGAGAGAGAGAGAGAGAGGCCCTGCGAGCTTCCGAATGCGAATGAGTGCAAGCAGCAGACACGCCCTCAATCACTCAACTCTGCAACGCATAGTTCAAAACACAAAACACACCCCTTTACGAAAGTACACTTTGCAACTCTGCTATAGTCGGTCGTTACGGAATCGCATGTCGTCCATAGCACCAAAACCAATTAGTGACACACACATAGTGGTAATGACAGTCAATAACTTCATTTTCTGATTGAGTTCTGCAAATGCACTGCGATCTATAAATAGAGTAGGAAGTCTGCACAAGGTCAAGAGTACTTCTCGAAAGGGATGAGAGAGAGAGAGAGAGAGAGAGAGAGAGAGAGAGAGAGAGAGAGACGTCCGCCCTTTTGATGCAAAACCACTCGGGAGAATGAGGAGTTATCAAAATTCTACAAGAAATGCAGAGGATTAGAGAGGTGAGAGAAGGAAACAGTTTTTTTCCCTCGCACGTTTGTGATTTGTGCATTGGTGAGTGAGTGTGTGTAGTGTGTCCGATTTTCGGTCGACACCTTCACAACTGACAACTCGGAGAGTTCGAACGTGAAATGATCAGAAATTGCGAGTGGAGTAAATGATGTACTTCAAAGGCACACTGCACTAACTGTCTAGACAATTCTGCAGATCAGACACTCGAATAAAAAAAATCATCGTGTTTTCAATGACCGAAAATTGGGCAGGCTACATGCAGACAAAATATAATGCAGATTGGGCTGGCAAACGATAGCAATACAGCGGCATTAAAATATGTAATGCGATCATCGAACGACGAAAACGCGCTATATCCTATGAGTACCTGATCACTTTGGTACAAGGGTTTATAAAGAGAGAGAGAGAGAGAGAGAGAGAGAGAGAGAGAGAGAGAGAGAGAAATACGCTTGTCCAAGTGACATGTCCAACATTGCACCTTAAACTCGTCGTTAGAGTATGTTCGTGGTAACGAGAATTCTAGAAAAATGACGCGGCGAATGAAACGCGATTCGCACGCTAACAGGAGAGATGGAGAGAGAGAGAGAGAAAGAGAGAGAGAGAGAGAGAGAGAGAGAGAGGGGGAGGGAGAGCATCTCTTTTCCCCCTATATTCCAAGAAAACCGCAGGAGAATTAATGATCGCGAGCGAGCGCGCATTAAATTAATCGACATGGGAGATGAACGACATGCCTGGATGCACAAACTTAAAACATCGTTAATAATGCAAACAACTCAACTATAAAATATCGATTAAAGTAAACTGTAAAAATGGACGATGCGTTTTCCGAAATAGCCCCGCGAGTGAGGAGATTCGTGAAAGGCGGGTGTGGTAAGAAGGTCCGCTATGAATAGAACGGGAACGCGCAGCGGCCCCCGAGAGAGAGAGAGAGAGAGAGAGAGAGAGAGAGAGAGAGAAAGAGAGAGAGAGAACAGTGGATCGGAATGGAGAGAGAGAGTGTGTATATGAGAGAGCGGCAGAGAAGCGATGGGGCGAGTAAACAGAGAGAGGTGGAGGCACGCACGGCGTGTGTTGACTCAGTCCATCGCAGGCTCTGTGAGGTCAGACGCCCCGCCCACTTTCCAAACACCCCGACTGTACGGGGAAAGCAGGGCAATAGCATTCCGAATGCGCTTTCCGACTGTACGGCAAATCCAGAAACGGAAACCCGTGAGAACACTGTATTATGTAAGTATGTCGTGAATGTTGCCTAATTACGTGGCTCAATTTTCTCACGTATGGTCGTTTGCAAATGCAATCGCAATAGTGAAGCGTTGGGGTAAGTTTAAGCAAAACATAATAAAATGATGGCACATATTTACATAGAAAGGCTGTAAACATTAGTCGGAATTTCTATTAGGCTGTTTGAAAAGACAGCATGACGAACACAGGATATTACGTATGACAAAACTGTTTTATAACTCATAGAGCGCTGGCTCCCGCGGTAACGTGCATTCTCTGTATCACCATCATTCTCCGAAGTAACTTGTGACTAATGCCTCTAATTCACAGCAAACAATTTCATAACGCGGAAATGGCAAAAAAAAAGTAAACTGATGTATGTTTTATACGCACAAACATATCGACCAAAACAATTATGTCACGGAGTTGGTAAAGCGTCTTGAGTGAGTGGGTGGTGTGATCGCAACAACGACGAGTAGCAAGGAGGAGAGCGCTTGAGTCACGGGCTTTAGCTATGTGCTATGTTATGAACAGGGTTTGTGAAAAATTCAAAAAGAGAGTGTGACACATCACTAAAAGAGAACTATTGGGAACGCATAACTTGTTTGAAATCATACGACCCTCGGCTTCACTGCTATGTGCTATTTAGATGATTGTCTGTGATGGAAAAGGGAGTGAAGGGAGGGAGGGGGTGCTGTCTGCAGACAGGAACCGCGTCGCGACCGCTCCGCACCCGCTGCCAGATGGCGCGAGCAGTCGTTACTGGGCGCGCGTCGCGGTCGCAGACTGCGGACGCTAGGAGAAGTGGGAGAAGCATCACTTGTGCCCGGTCTGGTTCCTCGTTCCAATAGTGCCCGTCGACGATTTGCTTTTCTTCCGAACGACCATCGGCTGGTCCACGTAGAACTCGTCGGAGACGATTACCTAAAGTTCATAAGTATTAGTATTATCATTTGTTTCTCAATAAGTATGTACATACTGACACTTTCCACACCGATTTCGGTCCGCACAGATTTCGATCATCAAATATTGCAATGATTTGATGATAATCGGATAATCAAAGATCCGATATTTGCAAGGCTCAGAGATATCTCGCGCAGATCTGTCACTTTTGCGGAACCCGTTTTGAATACGGAACAGGGGGCGCGGTCGTTGTTTGATCGGGTAGATGGTAGATCATCAGATCTGTCTGTCTGTGTACTTTGCACCTACCCGACCACACACGTGCTCTGGTCGTATTTAGATACCGGAAATACCACAGTGAGACTGAGTAATAAGTTACATGGAACTAACGCGATAAACAACTTTCAAGCAGCCTTGCATCAGGCTAAGCCCGATGATGTTTTATGATGAAAAAACTACGCTTTCCAAGGATGAGATCTTTTTGCCAGCATGTCACTATTTCTAGTTCACCAATGTGTTGAGTTGATGATAAGGCACACACCCCCTGCGACAGGTATCACTAACAAACCTCTTCGTCTTTGAGTATTATATCCCACATCTAGCGAACGCCTAACACGTTTGAAATACCTATCAGGCTCTTCGCGGCGGGACCTCATAACCCACCTCCTTGAGCAGACGTCCATCGGCGAACATGCCTCCTGCCTTCCTGTCGAGCAGCTTGTTGGCAGTTGCTCGAATCAGCCACGCGCCCACTGGGGCAGTCGTCAGAATGGAGAGAACAGCCACTGCGAACACGGTCTGCGAAAGAAAAAAATGGGAAAGGGTAATTCAAAACTCAATATATGTATTTAAGATACCGGTATTAAGGGAGGTTCTAAGATGAAATTTGACCCAAGTTATGGGTCAAAGAAGGATAAAGTTCCCATTTTTGCCCTAAGTTTCTCGGTGTTAAACTGGGGGTCACGTTTTGAAACTGAGCTCAAACTTTGGTCATACTTTACGCTCAAAACTTTGCCCAAGAGAGAATGGGGCGCTGAAGTAGGGACCACAATGAGAATTTCAGATGTTTGGATCTTATATAGCAATTGATTTGTTAAAGTAGTTAGTTTTAAGCTGATTTCAAAAATATATATTGTTCATAGGGTTCATCGTTCACATTGCGCTCTAATTCCGCGCGGCGCGCGCGCACCTGAGCGCGCGCTCACACAGGGAAAGTGCGACAGAGGGCGGCGAGATCAAAGAACTGATGACGTCATTCATAGTTAAATTATGAATATATTCATTTCTAATAGTACCACTATGCTTCGTTTGATTGTAATCAATCAGTACTTGATGAAATACGTCTCTTATGACATCATTTTTCATTACTCATTTTGGGCAATGGCGGCTAGATCAAAGAAATATGACGTCATCATATCACTCTTTATCGATTTTCACTACTTTACGGGGCACGTTTTCCCATAAATGGAATACCGTTGGAATCAGCGCGGAAGGGCGAATCGTTCTACGCTAATTACAACGAGTAACGCGTCCAGTCAGAAAATGTTACATGATTTCGACACAAACTTTACACCTCACGTTGCGGTTCCTACGCTGAAGAGAGTTAGACAGAAAAGGTGGGGGTGGGTAAATTTTTGCACCAAAAACATCTTAGAACCTCCCTAAACGAGTTAACTAGTAATAGTGTTTTTGATGTTACTTATTAAATGACAGAATAGACAGAACCGCTACTGCGAAGACGGTCTGAAACAATGAAAAGTCATGAAAGATACCGGTTTAAGAAGTTTAAGATAACGGTTTCTGCAAAACTTTCGAAATGATTTTGAAAAAAATGTATTCACTTTCTTTGACATTTTTCATGAACGATTTACGAGGAGAGGATAAACTAACTGAGAAGGAAGCCTTTGCATTGTTTTTGTTTTGTTAGTGATGTTTTTCTTGTTGCTGTATTGAATGTTTTCGACGTTTGTTAATGGCGTATGTGGAAGTACTTATCAAATAGTGGGCTAGTAGAGTGTAACGTACAAAGTACGTTCTCTCGCAAGCAGTTACAGTAAACAGTACGCGGAAATTGGTTTTCTATAAGAATGCGTCACTAAATTCTGAGAAGTCAGATAGCTCTCTTATTATTTCATTGTCCGTAATTAATCTGAAAATAACTCACATATTTCATACGAGAAAACACTAAAATATACGTTCCTCGCCCATTATATAGTTCTTTTAAAAGAGACTTTGCACATGCATTACATAACTACAAAAGTAAAGACACTCTTTTTATGTCATTTGTACGTTTTCTGATAGAAGACATGTGATAAAAAGATCACAATTCTATGCCGTGAAGTATTGTGTCTGATGAACAAAACTTTCACGAATGCATTGGAAAAGACACAAAGAAAGTTCACGAAGGCAATCTTTCCTAAAATGAGCTATGCGAGCCGTCTTGAGTCTTTCCAACTTGAAACACTATATATGCGTAGAATTAAAAACAACATCACCCTAGCACATAGCTATATGTATGAATATATCAAGTCTCGAAACCCTTTTAACGTCATAGATTCCAACTCAAGATCATCTAGGAACCGTTCTAATGGATATACACTTTACAGTAGCGCTAAAAACACCATTCAACAATCCTTCATACTTCATTCGGTCGTTAACACTTGGAACTTGCTTCCTCATAACGTTGTAAATATCTCCGATAAACACCAATTCAGAAAGAGCTTGCATAATCATATAAATTTCCATACCAAAAATGGCACTATTTCGAGTTCACTTAACATACAAGACCCCACTAATTTCTGAAATATGAAGCTGGGGCAACTCTTATTCAGAAGTGGTGACAAACAGCACATATGGACCGCTTTTCTCACTCACTTTTGTCTCGTTTTGGGTGATGCACTTTCCCTGCATAGATCATGTTAACTCTGATTTCTGGGGAGAGTGCGGTTGTACCGGGTTGCAGGGATACGGAACGACGACGGGGGCTGCTGTGCCGCCCTATCATCTTATTGTATTTCTTTCTATCCCGTGTTTTCACCATAAATGCATATTGTGATACAGTGATCACATCTCCCTTGTCTACTCGAAGGCCTCACCTGTATGGCGATGGGATCAGCTTGTCGGCTGCGGCGCGACATCTCGAGCAGTGCGGGGGCCAGCGCCGCCTGAAAAAACTCTGTGGTACTCTTCAAATCGTATTCCTCAACTCGTGTCGACAGGACTTGGGCAAGAATAGGTGGGAACGGAAAAGCTACACATTCTTGTCGTAGTCCTAATTTTCAACGTTGTTTTCCAGACACGATGTAGACAGGACTTTGGAATGAATAGGACCAGCTTGTCATGGTCCTCAGTTGCCTAGTGCCCTTTGTGTCCATCGTCATGTGTCTTCGCTCATTCCCCACCTGCACGGTGGCCTTGGGCGTCCATGCGAGCGCGGCGAACGCCTTCTGCTTGTTGTCGAACGGACCGCCTGGAGAGGAAACGTCAATCAAACTTGTCTTCGTAGACTCTCATTCAAAGCAATCTGCATCGGTGCTTTTTTGAAAATAGGTCCGAAAAAACTTTTTTTTCCGGAACTTTGAAAAATAAGATCTGCCCTATTTTCAAGACAGTATCATTCTTACGTAGAAGATGGAGACGTTAGAAGACTAAGAGGGACTCACCTATACATCCTATCGTGACGAGGCATCGGATGAGCAGTCCCAGTAAGATGACCATGCTACCGAGGAGGAGGGTGGGGTAGGAAGGAAGCTGTAGTGGGTTCCATCATCCTTACTTACACTTAGCAGGAATCTTTCCTCGCTTTCTGAATACTCTCGTCTCTCTTTTCACAAACTGGCGATCGCAGGACGGTTTCTGATAAGTCACGCTCACACTCAGTCTGCTGACCTGTTTTGTGTCCATTTTTTTTTCGCATCTCTCTCATGCATAACTTCCTCACCCACACTTCCCTCCCCTCACCCCTTACCTGTTTGGTGTTCACCTCGCACCCTATCAGGGCGAACAGCATCGGCTCGAACGCCAGCCGCCACGCGTCGCCCAGCCACACCTGCTCCGGCACCGTGCCCTGAGAGTACCGCCTCTATTATGTACATTTTTCTCTAGCCGTTCTTTCTTTTTTGTAGCGGTTTTGCTTCACCCCTCTTAATTTCCTATTAATTATACTACTTTTGATGCGAACATTAGATTCAAGTATGTTAGGGGATTCCAACGAACGTTTTCGAAAATCGCCTCACCACCCTCCTCCACTTGTGTCCGCATATGGCCGCACAGATGAGGGCGGCCATCGCGCCCGCCGAGTCCTTCCTGAAAGTGCACGCATAACAATTGTTTTTGTGTTTTAAGTTTTTTCCAAGTGTTTATTTCTCATTTCAATCCATAAAACAGTCCAGCACTGAAGTATGATACTGAATGATATAGGGAGCCGATGTGCCGAGCAACTCGATGCGCCGCAAGGCGAGACTCTCAAAGGCACAAATGCGAAACCATTCGGCAGAGTTTTCCCGGATATCCCGTATCCTGATGCCGTTCATCATATTTCGGTCAGGAGTGTTGCACATTTTATCCGCACATTGAGTAACCGCGGCTTTTCGCACTTTGTCGTACCTGAAGTGCGCTGCTCCGAACAGCATGGCCGTGCATCCGGTGACCAGCAGGATACAGCGAGTGACGAGCGGACGGGTGCCCGTCTGCGGAAGGGAGGCGAGCAGATGGCCTAAAATAGCATGGAACAATCTTTCTTTATCATCATCTAACTTGGTAAATAATGTTGTCATAATTAACATCTACCAACTAGCCCGTATTAGCCAAAAACAGCCTTAATGAATAATGTGTTTTAAACGTACCAACCACTCCTCCGAGAGCCACTCCGCCGACGATTTCTAGAAGCGAGCCGATGATGGTGGACCAGAGGGACGCGCCGCCTTCAAACACAAGAAATACAATGTTTTCACGACAATACGTTTCATACCGAAAAATTCGATAGTATCACAACGTGCAGTCATTTTTTTCGTTTCGCCAAGCTCGCTACTTTCGGCCCGGCCACGAAAAATCTATTACCGCAGTGAAACCGCCGCCGCTTACTGGGTCTATGAATCGAGCATACGTTTCATCACACACTTGTTTATGATAACGGACAATCTTCTTTAATCGCTTTATACGGTCGTTCTTCAGAAAAAGACTTATCATAAGCAAAATTTCTCCAAATTCATGTTCTGTATCAAATGGTCAGTGGCAACGAAAATTGTCGAACATGACCCTCCATCACATGCAGCACTGAATGCACGACGACCACTTCGGAAGGAATTTCCAAGTGAATCGAAGGGATGGCAATGAGCAAATGTGCGGCTCGAGAAAATGATGACTCACCATCACCATCCCTGAACCGCACACAACCTAGTTTCGCTTTCAGGTGCAATTCAATTTAAAAAAAAAACACTGACCATTCCTGGAGAGCACATATTCTATGCTCGCTTTGAGGCACAATGGTTCAAAACAAAAATGACAAAAATGAAAAAAAATGTTCGCTTTGGAATGCAATGTTTTTTTAAACATTAAAAACTATTTTACCGTATACCACCGTAGTTCACGTAATCGATATTGTGTGCTACTTGCTACTGGATTCGAGATAAACTGATAAACATTCTGTTTCTGAAAAACACTCACCATTCCTGGAGAGCACATATTCTATGCTCGCTTTGAGGCACAATGGTTCAAAACAAAAATGACAAAAATGAAAAAAAAATGTTCGCTTTGGAATGCAATGTTTTTTTAAACATTAAAAACTATTTTACCGTATACCACCGTAGTTCACGTAATCGATATTGTGTGCTACTTGCTACTGGATTCGAGATAAACTGATAAACATTCTGTTTCTGAAAAACACTCACCATTCCTGAAGAGCACATCCTGTGTTTGCTTTGGAATGCAATGACTTTTTAAATATTAAAACACTCACCGTTCCTGAACAGCACACAAAATAGTATCGCTTTCAGGTGCATTTCAATTTATAAAAAAAATTACACTTACCATTCCTGAAGAGCACATCGGCAGTTGGTTTAGCGTATAGTTCGTAATGCTTTGTGATTTCTCATGACATGACAACACTTGAAAAAACATCGGCTCAGATCCAGAGCTTTTCTTCATAGCATAGAAAAGCTCACCGTTCCTGAACAGCACATCGGCCGTCGCCCCGAAGGCTGCTATTCCGAGGACATCATTCAGAGTGCAGCTGGCGAGGACGAGGGTGCAGATGGGAACGCGGGAGGGGGCTGGAAGAAGGGGGGACTCTCTCTCTCTCTCTCTCCCTCTCTCCCTCTCTCTCCCTCTCTCTCTCCCTCTGCCTACTCACACTTCTCCATCACTTGCAGCACCGACGGCACGACCACCGCCGGAGAGACGGAAGCCAGCAGGAACCTAGGTGGATGATGTATGGTAATGTATATAATTGAATAATGTATTGAATTTTAAGAATTGAAAAAATGAAAAGCTACGGCAAAGCACACAAATATGATATACAATCGAAGAGAAAGATGGAAAATGAGACAGAGAGACAGAGAGACAAGTATCCGAACTGACATTGCCCCGAGAAAATCGTTCGAGCATATATAGAATTGGTGAAACGTACATGGACGCGATACAAATAAAAAAAGAGAGAGAGAGAGAGAGAGAGAGATAGAGCGCTCTCACCCTAGCGTCAGTCCGGCGACCTCGTTGATGTTGAGGAATATGGTTGACAGTGCAGCCACGGCCAGTGCTTCCGCGAGTGCTGGGATGGAGGAGAGACGCAGGGCGCACCACTGATAAACTCATTGCATCATCTTGTAAGTGATCATAAACAGTGACAGTGATCCTCAAAATGTCAGTGATCTTACACTCTAGATCCTATGATTGAGATGCGAGAACTGCATCCCGAAAGAAACTACATACACGAAATGAAACAATTCGAAACGTAAGGGAAACGGATAGAGAGTGAGACCAACAAGAAAGAGTCTTCTCGATGCCGCCACACACCTTGATCTTCCTCAGCAGGTGCAGGTCGAGTGCCAGTCCTCCCTTGACGAGGATGGCTGCGAATGCGAGCTTCCGGAACACGTGCGAGCAGTGCGCGTCGATCCGGAATATCTGTTCAGGTAAAGGTGACAGTAACAGTTATCTATATAAATTTATCAGAGTTAGTTACTATTGTGGATTATAATGGAAGGAAAGGCACACCCGGAGCTCCACTATCGTCTATAATGGTATCTAATTCTAATGGATTATGGAAAGGAAATCGAATGATTATCGACTGAATATTGATCTAACATCGACTTTCGACCTTCGACCCTACCATCCCCGTTGCTAAACTGTGTTTCTCCCAGCGCTTAGCCTTTGTGGTGTACCGTATGCACTTGTTGTATAGTCAGGATATAGCGATTCTGGATAAATGATTGATTGATTGATTGATTGATTGATTGATCAGAAGTCTGATTATAATAATTTTCAGACTTTCTATCAGAATATGATTAATAAGTGCACGTCGATGCGAAACATCGGAAATCATATAGGTTAACAGGACAAATAGTGTTTTTGTTTTGTTTGTAGTTTGATCTCTATCAAAGGTGAGAAGATCGTAATTTTATAAAAGTTTATCGGATTAAGATAATTAAGTGCTTATCCGAAACAGCTGAATGCTGCAACAATCCAGCTGCTAGCAAGCAGGAAATTGAAAGCGTTTTGGAAAAAAAAATAAAGAACAGTTTCTTGCTAGAAAAGCAAACATCATTTTGAAAAATATTTGTGGTAGAATATCAGGGAGAGTTCTAAATTATAAAAAAAATACATAATAATAATAATAACTCACCTCGCCTTCGATCCCGTTGCGCAGCGCAAGACCCGCGCACAGCATACCTGAAATAAAAATAAAAATAATAATAATAATAATAATAATAATAATAAGTTTATTACCGTGTACATTTGGAGAAACAGTTCAATACAGCAAAATGAGCAATGGCATACGGTATGAGAAAAAAAAGTGTAAAATGATACAGAAAGCATCGAATGTTGACTACAGTCTACGAATCTTCGAAACTGGCAACAAATGGGAATTACTTTCTAGGAAGGATTTTACAGTTTCATGTTTTGCAGACATTACTATGAAGGGGGAGTGAGTTCCAAAGCCTATAAATCCTGTTGAAAAATGCACTGCTCTCAAGGGCTGTATCAAAACACGGAACCACGCGCCACCCATGAGAAGTGCGAGAACGAGTTGGTACAAAGTTGAAAAGACCATGATAGTCAAGGTATGTAGAGTTTGTGGTCACTTTATGCATGTATGCCACATCATTCAGAATGCGCCGTTGCTCTAATGTTTGTAAGCCGAGAAGTTGTAATCGTTGGGGATAGGTGAGTGAGAACAAAGCGCGGCGACATATTCGGCGCGTATAGTATCGCTGCACCGATTCTATCGCATTCACCGATCCCACATCCTGAGGGTTCCACAACTCAGTGCAGTACTCCAATTTACATCGGAAATAAGTGGTGTAGGCAACAACCAAGACATGTAAATTTCTCGTTTGATAAACCCTCAGGAAATCATTGATTGAATTGAGCGTATTTTGAATGATGAGGTCATAGTGAGAGTCAAATACCAGGGAAGTGCTCATTGTTATGCCCAAATCCCGGACTGAGTGAGCGGGTGCGAGAGTGGTGCCGCCTGCTGTATACTCAAATCGGGGATTTCGGCGACCAATGTGAAAAATTTGTGTCTTTTCAGTGGAAATTTGTAATCCCCATTGATGAGACCAATCAGTAACTGTGTCAATGGCGCATTGAAACTTGGATTTGGCAGAAAGATCGTCTTTATCAAATGCGAAAGAAACTTTCAAATCATCTGCATATAACTCACACGAAACATAATCAGGCAAATGCGCTATGATGTCATTGATATACACATTAAACAATATTGGGCCCAGACACGACCCTTGCGGCACGCCGCAATTGACGAGTCTTGGTGCGGAAAGTTCCTCTCCAACCATCACCTGTTGGCAACGGTCGGACAGGAAGCTACGAATCCACCCCAATACATTTCCTCTTACACCGAGCGAATGCAACTTATAAAATAAAAGAGAATGGTTTATAGTGTCGAATGCTTTCTTACTCGTTAAAGTCGAAGTATATGCAATCAATCACAAAACCGTTAGAAACATGTTTCAAAAATACTTCCAAGGAAAATAGGTTTTGACAAAAATGAAAGCTATGACAACATTATGAGACTCCATACGCACTTCATCTAATATGCACTGGGAGATGCATATACGACAAGACAAAAGAAAAACATGGAGATGGAAAAGAGAATGGAAAAGACCAGAGGATCAAAAATGGACTGACCGAACAGGGGCGGTATTCCGAGCTTGTGGCAGATGTGTCCGGCGACGTGCGCGCAGAGGAGGAGGAGAAGAAGGACGATGGGGTCCTGGAATGGGTCCTAGTAGGTTCTAGTACGTCCTAACATGTCCTAGTAAGACTTGGTATAGGTCCTAGTGAAAAGTTCTATTTTCAGAGCAGCAGCCCGACAGGGTCCTGGACTCCTGCAAACGACATACTCCTGTTTTTTTTCCTTTGCAAGAACAAACGAAAAGCAGAACCGGGTCCTAGAGTTTTCGAAGTTACAGACTGAGCACATTGTAGTTTTAACAGACTGGTCATTCATGTATGATGAAACATATGTGTGTGTTTTTTTCTTTCACTGGGTTCTAATAGGTCGTTGTAAGTCAGTTATAGTATTAGTGTTCCCGTGTGTGGGATCGACAAGTTGTGTGTTTTTTCTTGGAGCCTTATGGAAACATTTCTGAAACTGTTCTACTTACGTTTTGGTTAAACATATAGTGAACATCACTGAAAATGGTCATATCTGAATTGAATATTGTTGAAACAAATAGGTAAGCGAAACATTCACATAAAAGGCAAACATTCACATAATAATTGACTGTACCTGCATTTTTGTGAACAGCAGTTCCTCCTGTATTGGCTGCAGCAAACTCCGGCCCTGCATGGAGATGACAGTAACGTAGAGGAAGGCGAAGATGAGGAAGAACGAGAGAAGCGAGCCGAGCTGCAAGTATTATTGGTTGAAACTAAAAAAAAAGTCGCATTTTCCGATCACTAGACTACATTTTTGAGCAACTTCTATTCATGAATTAAGGTAGTAGCTCAGAAAAACTATTTGGTACGGAAAGGAATGATTAAAAAACTAAACAAGGAATGATACCGTTTTGATCATGTTCTCGACGCCATTGGGAGCAAATCCGAGAACGTCGACCTGGAAATAACTTATTTTAACTTTAATTTTTACATTAGATTTAAAAACAACAGTTTATCTAGAAGTGCTGAAAGGACAATTGACAAACCATATGATTGGAACATGCATTCTCACCTGGCTCTCTCTCGGGCCGGGCTCGTGAGAGTCTGGTTCGACGATGCGCACCGAATGCATATCTATAAAAAATAACATTTTGAAACGACGAGTAATTTATGTCACAATGAAAGTCGAATGCTGAACAAAACAACTCTTTTAAAACATACACTGGATCGACTATGCGTAGTGAATGCATATATATATAAACAATACGTACTATCTTGCTAACTAAACAACACACATATCAAATTTACATTCGACGCGGAACAAGAAATGAACTTTCTAAAAAGACGCACAACAACTGATCAAGTGTGCGAGCGGAGAAATCAAAGTACACGGGTGTTCGTAAATAGGCAAGAATGCGGGGAATGTGGGATGAATGTTGAATGTAGCGAATGGAAGTGGACAGCAGATCTGTGCAAAATTGATGCGTACCTATACCTAGGTTTGGTGTGTTCTTATCACGCAGTAATCGTAAAGAGAAGAGTCGCCGACGATAAAATGATGATCACACGATCGAAAGATGCGCGGGGTATAAATAGAGAAAGTCGATCTGTCACGATTCTAAGAAAAGCAAAACATGTCACAAGCAGATTCAGAATTTTAAAGCTGCAGTAAGTGAGTAAAATATAATCAGTGGTCAAAATGATGCCTGAAAAATTGATAGGAGATAGTGGAGATTTGAATTGATTGGTGTGAAATAGATAATTTGGGGCGGAGTGTGAGAGAGTGGAAGAGAGTGGGATAGAAAGAGAGAGAGAGAGAGAGAGAGAGAGAGTAATTAGAGAATTAGGAAGTTTTGGCTGTGGAGTCGTCTCGCCACTCTGCGACCTTTGCCGATGATAAATCGACTGTCACCTAGCGGTATAGCTCGCGCGCACACACACAGTCCATCTCTCTCTCTCTCTCTCTCTCTCTCTCTCTCTCTCTCAATTTCTCTCTCTCTCCACAAATTGTAACACCCTTTGCGCAGATATCACTAATCAGTCACACTACGCAAACCATACCGCTGCAAAGAATAACTTTGAAAGGAAAGCGGTAGCAACATTCGGGGTTGGTTGACATTGATGTTTACTTTGAGTGCACAGAGAATGATATCAGTCTCTGTCTCCATATCATGAGACTGTGAAGTGAAGAGAGATGTGTCAATAATGACTGATTGAAAGCGAAAGTGACGGTCAGTGGAACGTTGTACTTTGAATTTTCCGCGTCATAGCGCGCGCGCAAACCCGTGACGTCATCGAGTATATACCCTGGCGTGAGTTCGATGAATTCAACGATCACTTCTGCAATCATGTGCTCTGTGATTTGGTTAGTAGTTGACCACCGCCCAACGACCGCCGATTGTGTTTACCGAATTGCCGAGTTCTCCGCCTTATGAACGATTGGAAACCGAGACACATCTACGATCTACGTCGAATGTTGATTGTTCTCGCTCTTCTCCTTCTGGTCTGCCTGGTTGAGGGTGAGCTGCGGTTCGTGCATCTTCTGATCAGACACGGTCAGCGAGCACCGATCGAGCTGCCATATTCGAATGATGCGTATGGAGTGCGAGAGTGGGGCGGCGTTTGGGGAGACACCACTGAGGTATGGTCACAATCTTTTTGCCTTCAGCTTCTTCGAAAGCCCTTCGGAAGTGTTTTTTAAGGCATATCAAGGCATTCCGAAGTGTTCGGGGGTATTCGGAATCGGGACTATTCCGAAATCAATTCGGGAGTGTTTCGAGGGCATTCGGGAGTGTTTGGGAGAGACTGACCGCAAATTCAGATCTCATTTTTTCCAATAAGAGTAAAGAGTACTGTGGGAAAGCGAGATAGACAGTGCTTGAAATCCGTTGCGTTATATTTCATGTTTCATGTACAGGTCGGTAAAGATGAATCAATCGCGTTGGGGCGATACTACCGAGATGTTTACGGGCCTTTTCTTGGAGACTTCAGTCGTGCGAATGTGAGTTATCGAGAAGTTGTGGTTGGAAACATCCAAAACATTTTTAGATCGGATTCCGTTCCAACAACATTCACCGGATACTCACTGCAGCCCAATTGTTCGCGCAAGGATTCTTTCCGGAACTAAAATACCCGATTCCAGTGTACACTAGTGGATCGCCGGATACGGTAACTTTTCGTATTGTATCTAACCGAAACAATTACAGTTACTCGACCCGCACGGAATATTCCTACTCAACAGCTGCCCTCGTTGGCAGAACATCGTGAACAGCGATACTTTCGACTCGCATTTGAACCGCAATTATTCTTCTTTTATCGAAGAAATGTCGATCATCAGTAATCTGGTTGAATTCGGCGTGAAATACGCGAACAACTTGCGGGATGTGGAAAGAGAGGTAGTTATATGTCGATTGTTTTTGATAGAAATCAAACATTTCAGATCTCGCACGGTCTCGTGAGCAGGCAGCCCGAGTGGGTATGGAAGCGGTGGTCGGACTATGGAGACAGAACAGCCATCGAAATCGGAAGACACTGGCGGAGTCTGCGCATCATCAACAAGTTCGACACGATGCAGAAGGTCAGTTGGAATCGATCCTCGCACAAATCCCATTATACTTCACGCTACGCTAAGGCACGCGCGTCAACAAAACAAAAGTACTTTTACTCTTTTTCACGGGAGCGTCAGCGTCAGCGTGACAATAAAATGGGGCCTAAACTCGTCCTGTCAGGCCCGATTCGGGGCGGGTCGTCTCCTCTCCGATATCCTAACCAGGATGCGACAAATTGCGAATGGAGAACAACCGATCGATCAGCCAGAGAAGATGCTGGTGTACTCCACGGTGAGCACCGTCTTCCACATTTTTAATGCATTTCAGTTTCTGTCTTTGCTCTCCCATGATCAAATTTCTAGTACATTTAACTGACTGACCGCCGTCACTTCGCGTACTGTGAGAATCGGGGTATCGGGGAAACCTCTATGTGTCGGTTCTTCGAAGTGTCAAACAATTCGTAGGCTTTGTAAAAAGGTAGAGGTAAAGGTAATCCCCGATTCAAGAGATTCACTCTGCGGAGGGGGTCGAAGGAGGACCAGGCTCTGTGATAAGAGTATAAGGCCCTCTACATCTACAAGTTCTCTTTCCAGCACGAGACCACGCTTCTTCCGCTCCTCGTTCTGCTCGGCCAGTCAGCTGATCACATCCCGCCCACCTCGTCTTCGCTAGCCGTCGAACTGCATGAAGAGGGGGGAGAGTTGAGTGGACAGTGCAGGTGGGATCAATCAATCAATCGTTTATCCGGAATCGTTATATCTGAATATGATTCGAAGGTCGTCTCGGTGTGCAGGAAGGATCAGGTATAGTTTTATCATATTATCTATAGTTATATTATTGCAACAACGCCGTGAGGTAGATTAGAATAACACCGCGAGTTGCTAGCGAGCATGGCTATATATGTTTCACTGCCCAATGCACTCTAGGACGACCAGTGAGTTTCCAATGCATATACTTCCAAGCACACCATACGTTTCACCAAGTCTATTATTGATAGATCTTGACATTTCGTTAATCGCTGATCCGCTCAAATTCGATAGTAATCTAAATCAGGTGCACTACCGCAACTGCACGCAGTCGCATCGTCTCGGTGTGCCGTGCGAGGGGACAGTCCGTGAGAGCTGCCCGCTCGACTTACTCACTCGCACACTGGAAGCACGCAGCATCGACAGTGAGGAGCGGTTCTATCAGGTAAACTATCACAATCACATCCGACTTTCACTGCCCCTTCAGCTAGGGACCACAATGAGAATTTCAGAAGTTTGGATGTGGTATAGCAGTTTGTATAATAATGTAGATCTTTTCAAGCTGATTTCGAAAATATATAATGTTCATAGGGTTCATCGTTCACATTGCGCTCTAATTCCGCGCGGCGCGCGCGCACCCGAGCGCTCGCTCACACAGGGAAAGTGCGACAGAGGGCGGCTAAATCAAAGCACTGATGACGTCATTAATAGTTAAATTATGAATATAATCGTTTCTAATAGTAGCACTAAGCTTTGTTTGATTATAATCAATCAGTACTCGATGAATTACGTCTCTTATGGCACCATTTTTCATTACTCATTTTGGGCAATGGCGGCTAGATCAAATAAATATGACGTCATCGTATCACTCTTTATCGATTTTCAATACTTTACGGGGCACGTTTTCCCATAAATCGAATACCGTTGGAATCAGCGCGGAAGGGCGAATCGTTCTACGCTAATTAGAGCAAGTAACGCGTCCAGTCAGAAAATGTTACATGATTTCGACACAAATTCTACCCCTCACGTTGCGGTCCCTACCTTCAGCTCTGCGGTGCCGAATACTGCCGCCGCGCCAACTTCATCAAATACATTTGACTACTCATAGAACAGATGGCCGAAATCATGACTTTATTACGACAAGGCTCACGATTCCTGAAAGTGTTCTTGCTGCTCGGCGTTCTCATCTGCAACCTGCTGCTCCTGCTCCACAGCCCTTTGCTCCTCCTGCTCCTCCTGCTGCTCCACCGCCATCCGCCCCTCCTCCCCCGTGTTCTGCTCCGAGGCGGGGTACGTGAAGTCGTACTCGGTGGGGAAGCATCGGCTGAGTGCGTTTCGCATGTGCGCCCGCATCTCGGGCGTCTTCGGATAGACGATAAGCTGACCGGCGCCCGACTTGCACGTGCGACAGTGAGTCTCCACGGATTCACGGCCTGAAAGAGGGAGGGGTGAGAGGGAGGGACGGAGGGAGGGAGAGAGAGGAAAAAGAGATGAGAGAGAAGGGGAGATGGGAAGAGGAGAGATAGAGATAAAGAGAGAGAGAGAGAGATAGAGAGATAGAGAGAGAGAAAGTGGACTCACGCCGGCTCTTGTACCCGCACGCGCCGCACTCGGCCGCCGGTGGCACACTCTCGTCCAGATGAATCGCCGAGTGGTGATAGTAGTTCGAACGAGCCTTAAAATTATGTATGTTGCTGACAGTTTTGGATTTATCCGGACAGTGTAATCTTGCTTGATCTTAAGGTTGAGATCGCTTTTGTTTTCGTCAATGAAACCTTTTTTTGCAATTGTAAAAACGTGGAAAAATTCTTTGTATTTTTACAAAAAAAATTTCTGCGCAAACAGAACTTCATAACTCGTCTTCATTGTAGAGAACGAAAGCGACCCCATTCTGAAGATCAGGGAATAATGCATTGTCCGGATACATCCTTTAATTTTATGTTGCTAACAGTTTCTTTCTGTTTGAGTGTCACAAATCAAATTATTTTCCTAGTGTCGCAATCTTTAAAAAAATCAGCGAGACAAAATTAATCTGCTACTGTAATTGTAAGGTACTTTTGCAGGGCATATCGTCGCGTTTTCAAACATTTCCTATCGTTTTCCCTATCCCAACTCGCAGTGTCTCAGATAAAATTATTTTCCTATCGTAATCCTAAGCAAACGTCCCAGGTCAAATTATTCTCTTACCGTAATTCTAAGGGAAAGTCGAAGATCAAACTATTCTCCTACCAAATCCTAAGGGAGCGTCGCAGATCAAATTATTCTCTTACCGTAATCTTAAGGGAGCGTCGCAGATCAAATTATTCTCTTACCGTAATCCTAAGAGAGCGTCGCAGATCAAACTATTTTCCTACCGTAACCCTAAGAGAGTGTTGAAGATCAAACTATTCTGCAATCGTAATCCTAAAGGAGCGTCGCGGATCAAAATATTCTCCTACCGTAACACTAATAAGCGAATGCCGGATATCAAAATATTCTCCCACTATCATGAAGGAAATGAAGGGGGTTCGAAAAATAAGTTTAAAAAAGTTTTACACCTTCTGTATGGTCTTGTGGCATACGGCGCATTCGATGAATTGCATGGTGCTGGGATCTCTCTTCTGTCGCTCGGCCTTCTTCCGCGGTCGCTTCGCCTTCCCCACGTTGATCGTCTCCAAGGATGGAGATGGACCTTGCAGCTGAAATGGGTATCTCACAATATGTGATGTGCGTTATTACTACAGAAACAGGCAAATTACATATAAATAATTGAATAAAAAGATAAAAATAAATAAATAAACCATGGTGGCCAGGTCCATGTGCCCGACGAGTTGGAGGTGCGGGAAGGCGTGGTCGGGCCGGAGACGCTTCACCGGGAACAGAAACGGCACGGGCTGCGACGACTGAATAGGGGGTTGAGTAAGACTAAAGATTCTTTGGCTTGTTTTCGACAGTTGAAGTTGCAGTAGACTTGTCATTTACAAAGACTGATAAATGATTTTCCAGCAATACAAAATAACAATTAAATATTAAACAACTCACTGTGGTGGCTACGGGCTCCTCCACGTACGGCTGCTCCAACACGTCCTGCACGATCATCACGTCATCCGGTGCCTCCTGAACCATAATGATATTGATATCGTAACTTCGTAATAACCAACGAAATCAGAAAACCATTAATGTATGCCTCACCTCCTTGATCATGTTGAATAGGATGGCATCGGTAGGGGCAGCGGATGATCGAGAAGATTCCGCCTCCACTCCCACTCCACTGCAAGACGGTGACGCCTCCTCGCTCTCCTCTTTCAAATTGTGCACCTACAACGACGATATGCAAGTGAGGTCAGAGTGCAACCCAATCATGAATCACAAGTGAGGCGAGAGTACAACTCATGATAAGTAAACAAAATGATAACATCATAAAACAACATCAACCCACTGGTTGCGGCGGCAGGTGCGGCTCCTGCTTGAGGACGCGCGCTGCCGGCTCCTCCTCCACTCTCTCCCCACTCGCTGCGAGCTCGCGCAGTCGGCTCAACTCCGCGCCCACTGCGATGTCGGAAGAGAACGAGATGTTGTGGAAACCGGAAGATACGCAGAACTGAAACGCACTTTAGAGTTCTGGGCAGGAAAGTATTCATTCTGTGCCGAGTTCTCAGATTCTGCTACTTCCAACAAAAGTATATATCAAAAGATTCTGCTACTTCAACAAAAGCATACATAATTAAAAACACTAGATACGACTTTTTTTAAATTGTTTACATTCCCGCACATTGGTTCGTTACGAAAATCTTTCAACATAACACGCTCAGCTTGACGATTGTGGTGCAGTCATCGTCGTCGTTGAGTTGTATCACGGCGTATTTGGGCATTTCGGAGAAGGTGTGGGATGAGGGAACAGTGCGGACGCGCGACGTCGATCGATAAACGCGGTAAACGCGGCCTGGCACCCCCGGCAAACACGTTTACCAGGCACTGCCTGTTTACACGCGGCCCCGTATCATCGAGCCCCGCCCACTCGCGGGGCGAGAGAGAGAGGGGGTGGCCAATAGAATGTGCTCATTTGCGGGAAGCCTTTATTGAAAGAGAACGCGTACTTTTGCATAAAATTAACATGAACAGATACATTGAACACGAGTTTATTGTCTAGAAAGAATTTTAGAAGAGGACCGTCAAGCGAAAGGATGTCAGTCGTCTTCTCTTCACTCCTTCTGGGCGGCCGAATGCAGGCGGATTGGAAGAGCGGTCGAGGCATGGTGAGACATCTTCCCACCTCTCTCAACCTTCCATCCCCTCCTCCCTTCGCTCCGCCCCCACTGACTCCGCCCACTCAGCTCGACGACTCGGATGCGTCACACGCTGCCGCCGACAGCCGCATACGCCAGCTCACCGCCGAACTGAGGTATACTGTATATACAGTATACTCCAATGTACCGTAACCTCCTAGGATGTATCCCGATGTGACCACTCGCTGGGCGCATCTCGTACGCCGAATCGGTGACACAAAGGCAAACGCGCAGTGCACTATGAAGAAGGTACGGTATTGATCGATAATCAATCGATAAAATATCTATATTAGCTGGAGAACCGTGTGGAGGAGATGGCCAGTGAGTGGCAGGCGTGTATGGATCGGGAGGAGGAAAGGAGCAGGGAACTGGCAGCCGAGACTGCCCACTTGGATGACCAGCGCAACCTGCAACTCGCCAGACAGAAGGTATACGGTAGATACAGTACCCCTACCGTAGTCTAGCTGGCGGCGGTGCGCGCGACGGAAACGGAGCTGTACCGACAGCTGAATGAACACAACCAGCCACCGGGACAGATCTACGGAGTCTGCGAACTCACCCACAACTACAAGACGGTACGCTGGGTACTGTACTCTCGGTTACTGTACTTTGAATTGCAGATGATCTCGTCGCTGCAGACAGCAGTCGACACAGCGGAGGGTATTCTCCGCCTTCCCTCGATCACTGTCCCCGCCAAGCTAGGCTCCGCCCCCGCTGACCCCGCCCCCTCGAAGGCGGAGCTGCGCGAGTATGCGTCTCTGACCAAGTGTTTCCTGGACAGTCTGCGCCGGCAGATGAGTGGAGTGCACATGGTTGGCACTCCCGCCCTCACCCCTCGCTCGTCCGTTCCTTCTTCCACGACGTGGGTGGTCCCCGGGGTACTGTATTCTACCGTATGCTTGCAGTGCGAGCGAGACTGCAGTGACTGGGAGTGACGTGTCGAGTGTGGGTGATTCGAAGAGTGAGCGAAGCAAGAAAAGAAGGACGACTCCGAACAAGTCTCAGCGATCGTCCCGCCACAAGTCTGACACGGAGAACAGCTCCCGTCGAGAGAAGAACGAGCAGTAGTCAAGAGAGGCTAGCATCTTAAAGGCCCAGTGACGTCATCTTACAAAACTACTAGCACATTCCAATCATTACAGTTCATAGTTACCCCCAGCATTGATAGAGTTTTATTCGATTACAGTTCCGTTTCATCTAGACGCTCACTCGAAATATTCATTTGAACACGGCGGTTTGGTCAATTAGAAACGGATAAACGATTGGAGATTTATTGTCAAAGTGTTGAGTATCCGGGCAGTGCAGACGAGAAGTCGATGTGGACAAGCGGATTCGACATCACAACTGAAACGAGCGAGTCAAAACAAAATGCGCGCGGGATTTCGAAATCAATCAATCACGAGCTTTGGAATTGAAGATTGAAGAGCGCATTTCTCACTCCGCACTATCAAACACTACAGCTATGTTTTTCTTCATCAAGGTTATGCAATTTGTTTGTGTTTGTCTGGTTTTGTATATTGATCAGCAAAACGAAGGAGACAATACTTACAACGTTTTCACTGACTACAAATGTCCGCGCGCGGGCGATAAAGAATCCCGGTCGGAGAAAGAAGCATAGTATTACTACTGCCAGCCAAAACACTGAGAGAGTGTTCTTACGAGAAGCTGCGGTGGTCTTCCTATAGCCCCAGTGCCCCACCTACCACACAGTCTCAGAGGGAGCTCTCGCCGATTGTCTCTGTTATTACTATACTATCTGCCTAATCATACTGTCAACTCCTCTGTTGCTCTTCAGTTGCCTACTCCATCATGGGCCTATTCGCCTCGAAAGAGGACCACGTAAGTGCTGATTGTAATTCAAAACTGTTTTCATAGGTTAGCGTGTAGCAGATGTTCCTCAATTTATGAATCAATAATTCAATAAATCAATAAATCAATAAACCTCCTCAGGGCATGACGGGTGTGGGGCAGCTGCGCGATGATATGAAGCTGTACAAGTTGGTGGATATGCACGGGGGAGGGGAGCTGATACCGTGGATGAGGTGAGGGAGAGAGAGAGGGGGGATGGGGAGAGAGAGAGGGAGAGAGAGAGAGGGAGATAGAGAGAGTATCTATGGAGAGGAAGCGAGAGGAGGGGAGAGAGAGGAGGGGGGAGAGAGTAGGGGAGAGAGAGGAGGGGAGAGAGAGGAGGGGGAGAAAGGGATGGAGGGAGAGAGGGAGGGAGAGAGGAGAGGATGGAGAGGAAAGAGGAAAAGATGAAAAAAGAATTACAAATTTCATGTGAAGAGTACTAGTTAACCATAAATCATAATCTAGAAAATGATTTAATGAATAACTTCAACGGATCTCAACTGCGTATTAAAAATATTTCTCACACTGCGCTATACCAGCAGAGTGAAACGTACTTGAAAGTTCATGAAAAACTTTATTTCCCTAGCTATATCTTACTGTGTTAGAAATTTAGAAATAAGTACTTCGGAATATCTTTCAAACAGAATAACTATAACTGCACGAATATAGGGTAGAAAGAGAAAATGAGGGAGCGGAAAAAGAATTTTTTCCAGATACGCCAAATCCACAGGCGATCACAACATTCTTGACGGTTACATAGAGGTGAAGCTGGGAGGTGAGTCTCTCTCTCTCTCTCTCTCTCTCTCTCTCTCTCTCTCTCTCCACCCCTCTCTCTCCCCCCTCTCTCTCTCCTTCTTTCTTCTACACTCCATTTCAGACTACATGTACAACGGCGGCAAGGGCAAGCTGATGTCGATTTCGGAGCTGATCAAAATCAGGAACAAGGTCAGCTATCACTGATTATTAAAATGATATCAGAATCTTCTCACACACGTCTTCTCACAAAACGACGACCCCATCAATCATATCGATTGTATTTCAAATTCAGTTCAAATTCCGACTCAACATTTGACTGGATTAGATTTGTTTCTTCTATTTTCAGGAGCGCAACTACAAACTGGCGGAATTCATGCGGAAGAAGAACCGAAACAAGCAGGAGACGAGTCTGCTGGATCAACTGGACCTCGAAGGGGACAATGCGGGGGATATGATGAAGGGTGGGAGGGAGAGAGAGAGGGGGAAGGGAGGGTGAGAGGGATATAGGGAGATAGCGGGAGAGAGAGATAGAGAGGAGAGTGAGAGAGAGAGAGGGAGGGAAGGAGAGATGGGGGGAGATGGGTGAAGTTTCATGTGAAGCGTATTCTCCTGTTCAAATCAGTCCGCAGCAGTCGGCAGTGTATCCAACGGGAACAGCGCAATTTAGAATATACGAATACAATCCGTGTTCGATATTCTAGTTATTGGACATGCTATATCGAATATCGTGAATTCTTTGCTTCAAAGTATGCATTCTAGAGAATCGGAGATGAATTTATGTTTCCTAAATGCAATGGTGCAATGCATATTGCAATTCTGTTCCGATATGTTTTACCCTAAGAGTGAAACGTAGGTTAAAAGTTTATGCCGAACAATAAAAAAACATTGATTACATAGCTTTTCTTACTTCAACTGAAAGGAAAAGCTCTCACTCATCGTGAAAAAATGTATCCAGGAAAATCCTCGGGTATTGAGAGGGAGAGGGAGAAAGAAGAAGGGCAGGCGAAATGGGACAAACTTGTCTTATCTACTTATGAATTTCATGTTTGAACTTTTCCAGATCTGAATTGCGTATTGAAAATATCTCTTACCATGTGTTTTACCAGCAGGGTGAAACGTACTTGTAAATTGTTTCTTTTACAGCCCTGAAGTTTCTCGATGGCGGAGGTAAAGGCGGCAAGGCAGAAAGCAAGTATAAAGTGAGTGATTCAGTCTAAAAAAACCTAGAAACTGGAAATGGTATTCATTCATGGTCTTTCTTCGAAAGTAGAGAAAGTAACTTGAACTTGGGCGATAACTCAATCCGACTTATTTCTTTGAATTGTGATGTAGAAAACGGCGAACATGCAATGTTGCAATGGAGAAGAAAGATGCCTGCAATATGGGTTTTTTTTCAATATTCCAGGACGTGGTCTGGAAATTCAATTTCACAGAGTAAAGCTCTGTGAAGCTCACAAAGGCTCATAGGATCGATGAACAGGAAAGATGTAGAAGAGGATGACAATATCTTTCCAGGATGTGGTCTGGAAGTTGGACGAGCGGGGTTCGATGGGCGAGACGCTGGTGGGCATCTGTCTGCTGCAGAACACGCAGATACACATCGCGCTGGCCATGAAGATACTGGAGGTAGCATCTCTCTCTCTCTCCCTTCTCTCCTCCCTCTCTCTCTCTCTCTCTCTCTCTCTCTCTCCTATCTCTGCCTCCCTCCCTTCTCTCCTCCCTTAATCTCTCTTTCTCTCTCCTCCCCTCTCTTTCTATCTCACTCCCCAAACATCTCATTCAGGCATTCCCATCAGTCATCAACGACGCGTGCATTTCGGAGGATTACTACGGTATTTTGATTTTGTAGTACTGTAGTTCCATAATTCATTGCATACAGGTCTGTCTCCACTCCATCAAGCGATCATCAACCAGGACACGAAGCTCGTGGCGGCATTGCTGAAAATGGGTGAGCACATCTCTCTCTCTCTCTCTCTCTCTCTCCCTTCTCTCTCTCTCTCTCTCCCTTCTCTCTCTCTCCCTTCTCTCTCTCTCCCTTCTCTCTTCATCACAACAGCTTTCCAGGAGCCAATGTTCAAGCGCGCTGCGTGGGCGCATTTTTCTGCGCGGAGGATCAGGTAAACAGGTGTAAACATGTAAACAAACAAATAAACAGGTAAACACTGCAGGTGTGGAGTCGCACGGATTCGATGGAGCACGAGTATGTGGCGCTCTGCGAGAAGACAAACTATAACGGGTACGTTTCAATACGTTTCCTTTTTAATGTGCGTTTCGAAAAAGTACGTTACGTTTCAAATAGATTGGAAATAGAATAGTTCTAACAGAGAACCAATGCACATAATGTAGGCACGGTACTGTGTAGAAGTGAAAGTAATACGTTTCAAGTATGTATGTTGTATAATAATGCTTTTTGAGTTCAATATGTCCTCAAATTCCGCACGACATTTCTAATTTCGATAATAATTCCCAGCAACCTTCACACCTTGCGCGATCGTTTTCAAAAATATCAATATTTTCAGTAGAAGCTTTTCCGTTCATACGTTTCAGCGGTATAGTAAAATAAGCATCGTATTTTTTTCAAATCAGTTCTTTCATTCATTTTCATTCAGAAACATGTACTTTGGCGAGTTCCCTCTATCCTTCGCAGTCTGTATGAGTCAGGAGGACAGTGTGCGGCTGCTGATTGCATATAAGGTGAAGGAAGGAAATGAGAGTGAGAGGGAGAGGGAGAGAGAGAGAGGGAGAGAGAGAGAGAGAGAGAGAGAGAGAGAGAGAGATAAAGATACGTTTCAGTTAAAACACATAAGGAAAAAATATAATCTACATCAATAATCATATTGTTAAGAACTGTGCAAATCAAATGCTTTGAAACTAACTTATATATTGCAGGCCAACATCAACGCACAAGACACAAACGGCAACACAGCACTGCATCTGTGTGTGATCAGAGAGGACATGGAGGTAGAGAGGGGGGGTGAGAGAGGGGGGGGGGTGAGAGAGAGAGAGAGAGGAGAGAGAGAGCGAGAGAGAGAGAGAAAGACCTCCCAGATGCTTCGACTGGTGCTGCAACTTGGTGGCAACTTGAACATCACCAACAAACAGAAGCTCACCCCGCTCACCCTGGCTGCCAAACTGGCAAAGAGGACGGTATGTGGGTGGAGGAATGGGAGAAGCTGAATATGTAATTCTCTCTTTCTCTCTTCTATTTCTGTCTTCCCCGCTCCCTTATCTCCCCCTCTCCCTCTCTCCCTCTCTCCCTCTCTCCCTCTCTTAGCTGGTCAAGAGAACGGTGGGTGGGTGGAGGGATGCGAGAATATAAACTATATGTGAAACGTATTCAATTGTAATATTGCGTGGCTATATCGCTACAGGTTAGAAGTCATGTGATATTTCAATTTAACACCATACGTACATACGTTTCACATACGTTGCACAACACAAACAGCGATCAATGTGCAATAGACGGTTAGTATCAGGAGAAAAAAAAAGAATTTTAAATAACATAGTTCAGGTGTTCATAGAGATTTTTGCGGGGAAAATATTTGAAACGTTTTTACGACTTTGTGTTGTTGTGTGGCTGCTAAACTAAGTTGAATAATATGGTTTGACGGCAGGAGTCGATATCATGTTCACCACTAACTCTCTCTCTCTCTCTCTCTCTCTCTCTCTCTATCGCTCTCTTTTCATATATTTTTAAACTCGCTGTGTGCAATATCATACGTTTCACATCCGTTGTATAACACAAATATACATTTATGTGCAATATGCAGTTTAAATCTGGAGAAAAATAAATTCTCTTTCGAAAAGTACACGAGTAAAGAGGAGTGGTTTGTTTTGATCTAATTCAACAAAAGCACATGCATAAAATCTCTTCGCAGCTGACTAAAATTTCAAAACAAACCTGCTCTTTCGAACGATGTTTTAAAACTCTAATTGTTTTCTTGTTAGCATGTTGAGTTCAGGTATTCAGGATACTGTTAATCCCAACAAGTAACTTGCAACAAAATGTATGACACGATTATAGTGCATACTATATTTTTCATCGATCAGAAAGAGCAGGTTTGTTTTGAAATTTTAGTCAGCTGCGAAGAGATTTTATGCATGTGCTTTTGTTGAATTAGATCAAAACAAACCACTCCTCTTTACTCGTGTACTTTTCGAAAGAGAATGGATGTCCTTTTCTCAAATTTCGAAGAAATTGTTTTTCAGGTTGATGTGCCGAACATGTTATGTATACATATTCGAAACTTTAGAAAACGTATCCTGAATATGGAAACGCACTGCTTTGTCGAATCGCTCGTGCGCCTGCCAATGCCAGTCTCTCATTGACACGCGCTATTTCGCGTCTCTCTCTCTTACCCACTCACTCCGCTCCGCACACTCCCCTCCCCACACAGTTTTCGCGCCAAAACTGGGGCGGTGGCCTGGACGGCGAGCCGACACGAGAGTGGGTGAACGAAGGGCGGGGCATGCGCTCAGCCAATCAGAGTGCGCACGCAAGAGAGCCGAGCGACCAATGAGCGCAAAGTGCAGTGGGCGGAGCTTACGTGATGCACACCGTCGTCGCCGCCGCCGCCGTCGTAAACACGTTTAGTGGCAAAGCGGGAGAGAGCAAGAGAGGGCGGTTTTTGGATGCCGCAACCGATATTGGTTTCACGAATCATACTCATAGGTCTTACAAAGTGATATTCTAACAAATAACGCACACTAATTAAGTATATTGTATTAGAATAGAGAAATCGTGTGTGCCTTGGGAGTGGCGTGTTGCGCGCGTCACAGCTCAAAACAAACGGGCGCCGCTGCGCGCCGCCCCTAATTGTTCAGATTGTTCAGATATTCATCGAGATTCTCGCACTCGAATCGGAGACGGTGTGGGCTTATGGAGACGCGTCGCAGGTAAGTAGAGTCATCAGCATCTCTCCCTCCCTCTCTCTCTCTCCCTCTCTCTTTCAGACAGCCTACCCTCTGGCCAAGATCGATACGATCAACGAAGTGACGGGCGAACTGAATGACGAGAGTGCGCTCGCGCTGGTTGTATACGGGGTGGGTGGGGTACTGATAAAATCAATTATCGATTGAATCAAGTACCATTTTAACTGGTACTCGCTTTCTTATGCCTATAACCTTTAACACATATGTATGAAAGTGAGTGGTTCGTTAACAAGGAAGATATAGAAGAACAGAAGTTGACTTGTTCGACGGACTGTTGTTGTTTGCTTTATTTGTTAGCAATTCTAACAAACTGCACTGCTAGATACACTGTGATTTTCAAATGACCAACCTTCCCAACGATGAAAAAATATTAAATAATGGATGTGAATGGTCCGTTAGCTAAAACATAAATGAAAAAAAGAAAAGGGCAGACATTTCCAGTCGACAATCGAGCACCTGGACCTGTTCGACGGACTGCTGGAGGACATCATGGAGACAAAGTGGAACAAGTTCGGCAGAAGGAGGTGGGGGAATGGAAATCATAACATCAAACCATCATATCCTCTTTTTTCTTCGATTTTTTTTGAATGTATACGCCACAGTCTTCGAACTCGTCCGGTCATGTTTTAAAGAAGAACTCCGGGGAAAAATAGAGTGCCCGGGGATTAGAGGAAATCATGGTTCGCGATCACGAATATGACAGTCAAAATTTTGGGAGCAAAGTCACAAATTTGCATATTGAATTTACCAGTCCGATTCCGCGTGACAAACGAATATCCAAACACGGGCGGCTTCAGCTGGTAGCTGTAGCTCCGCCTGCTCCGCCTACGTTCAAACGACCGATCAGTCTCGTGTTTTGTTGATTTCTATCGATTACTTTTCGTTCACCCATTTTCGCGCCAAAAGATTGATTAGAGCGCACATATTTTGACCTCACCCCAGCTCACTCTTTCCCCGGAGTTCTTCATTAATGCAGAAAATGCAGTTTCAAAAAACTGATTGTGGGAATAAATGAAATAAACCATCCCCTTCTCCAGCTGGTACCTCTCTCTGGTCGGCTTCCTATTCTACTATGCCGCCTTCTGCACCGCATTCATGACAAGGCCCTTCTCATACACGACGGAGGTGGGGGTTCCAACGTACGAGGGTGACAGAAATGACTACACCGATGGGAGTGGCTTCCTGAATACTGTTTCTCGCTCAACCAACCAGCGTCGAGGAGTCAGAGTTTTATCCCTACTCATCGTGCTGGTGTTTTAAAGGTAGTGTAACCTCTGAACGCTTAATTTCCAACATGAGAAATTTGTATTATATACTTTATATAGTAATAACTTATGATGATTGATGCATGTTTCGTTCTATAATAATCACTTTTAAAATATGGAAATTATTAATTAAATCTACCGAATGCGCCTATTGACCTGTCTTACGTCGTTTATCTCAGACTATGAAAGTTGCGGCGTTTAGCGGCGATATTTCAATGTCAGCTGTTTGCTCGAATGCTTTGAGTTTTTGTTTATTATTTCACTTATTATTTGTTATCCGAAATTTAAAAACACAGGAAACATTATAGAACTTTGTTTTCTTCATAAAACAGCAGGGTAGTGTAGCAGATTGTGCAAGTTGGTGCAAGTTATGCACTTTTGACGGCCGAGGACCAATCTGAAAAATGATATTTTAAAAATAATTATTGTATGAATTGAAATGCTATATTGTGGCAAAACATTCAAAAAAATATCGTCGATAAATGTGTCATAATTTGTTTCATAACTAGAATCAGAGGGTACACTACCTTTAACAGTTCTGGATCGCAAACATGAAAGTACAACAGAAATGTTGTTTTTTTCCACTTTACAAATGCATGTACTGACTGTTCTGCGTAGGGTTGTTCTCATACGTTCACGATTTCTTCTAAAACTTTTGACAGGAATTGGAAAAAACATAAAAATCTGTTTTTTTAGAAAATAAAATATACTTGATTGCCAGGACATCACCAACGGCTGGGTACTCGCCAACAACACGGTGCTGGAGACGTGCAATGCGAGTCACGTGGACAGTATACACTGCGTGCCCGAGAACTACACGCGTCAGTCTCTCTCTCTCTCTCTCTCTCTCTCTCTCTCTCTGACGTCACCTCCATAGGTCCATATTCGGAGAAGCTACGGGCGCAGTGTCACTTGAGGAACTACTGGGACCCCGAGCTGCATGTGGAATGGTACCAGAGGGATGTGAGTGGAGGGAAAACAAATTAACAATTTACACAATTACATAATTAATTGAGAAAATTACCCGATCTGTATCGAAGTACATTTCTTGACAGAGTGAGAGTGAGATGCGAGCAAACCACGACTTCACAAAAAACTATGAACAAAAAACCCATACATCCCACTCTATGTAGGTGCGTCTCTACTGCGAACTGTTCGTGATCATCTGTATCATCTTCCAACTGACCGGAGACATACGGGATATCAGACGAATCGGCAGGAAGAAGTGGTACGCTATCATGGTTTGTGGTCTTGCCCCGCCCCTTGTGACCACGCCCCTTTTAGAGTGCATTCCCTGCGAAACTCGCGTACAAACTCTCGTTCTTCCTCGTTTTGCTCGTCATTCCTGTGAGAAGTCTGTGCTGGGTGGATAGTACTATGCTGGGTAGGGAGAGAGAGAGAGAGAGAGAGAGAGAGCATCCCGAACTTGCAGTGATCGACAACCTCTGCTCAACAATAGCGATGATTTTCACGACTTGCCACTTCATGTACTATTGTCGGCAAGTTTTCGATAGTTTCCTAACGATTTCTCAATTACAACTTCCAGTTCGATCAAAATCGTCGGTCCTTTCGTCTTGATGCTATATCGAATCATAACAACTGATATTAGCAGGTAATGTCATTTAAATGACGTCACAATTAAATTATTTCAGATTCCTAATAATTTACTCGATTTTCCTGGTGGGGTTCTCGCAAGCCTTCTATGTAACGTTCACTACATGTGAGAGAAGCGGCAACGAGTTTCTGGAAAAGTGAGACTCTTTTCCAGCTCTCTCTCTCTCTCTCTCTCTCTCTCTCTCTCTCTCTCTCTCCCCCTCTCTCTTTCCAGATGCGCCAACATGTCCTACCCATACGAAGGTCGCACTTACGAAATGACACAGATGGTTTTGGAGGCTGCTAGGGTGTGTGAATAAAGTTATATAGGTATACGTTTCAACTCCTGTTCATAGCTGCGTATTTACGTTTCAGTAATGCGTTGAATTCATCTTTTCCAAATTCCAGGCCAATTTCGATCTCGAAGAATGTCAAAACGAGTCAAACTACGAGTTCGACAATATCATTCAGGTATGCTTGATGCCCCGCCCCCTCTAACCCCGCCCCCTCAGGGTCCGATCGACGCGTTCATCCGCACTTTCATCATGACTATCGGAGAGTTCGCGCAACTCTACAAAGAGCTGTCCGCTTGTAAATCAGACCTTCTGCAGACCGTGGGAAAGGTGACGCCCCGGCCACGCCCCTTTGACCACGCCCCTTTTCAGGCGGCTTTCCTGCTGTTCCAAACGTGTGTGTCGATTCTGCAGTTCAATCTTCTCATCGCAATGATGACACGCACGTATGATACGATATTCCAGACGAGAAAGGAGTGGAAGCGACAAGTATGGAAATTTAATCTCAAATGTCAAATGCAGCATTTCATGTTGTACAAAACAGGACAAAATGATTCGCGCAGAATGAAAAAGCAAACGCACACGAAGTCAGTAACTGAGTTTGCCGCAGCACGCCACGATTGCGCACGCGACGCGGCCTGCGCTCTCTCTTTTCTGGTACTCTCTCTGCGTCTCTGACCATGGGAATAGATTCACACTCTCTTTGTTCAGTGGGCGCAGGTTGTCCTGATGCAAGAGCTCTCGCTGCCACCGAATGAGCGGCGGATGCATCTACTCACATACAGCAAGCCCATCGGCACCAACAAGATCACACGGAGCTACGTCGTCAAGAAGAAGTGCCACGTGAGTCTAACGACATTTGAGAGACCTGTCAAATGTCAAAAAAAACATACGTTGTGAGTTGTGAGTCATCGGCAACTGATCGGTAAAGTTCCAACTACAGTACTCTTCTACTTCTCTGTCCAGTAAGATGACGCATAATTTGTTGGAAAGAGAGAAGAGAAGGAGAGAGAGAGGGAGAGAGAGAGAGAGAGAGAGAGAATTCTAGGAAGACGAGATGGAGGAGCACGAGCGAGCTGCCAAGGAGGAGAAGATGGACAAGGCAGTGGAGGAGAGGCGGATGATTGCAAAAAGGAGGAAATGGGTGGGCAGAATTATAGGGTATCCCCCCGGTTCACGGTACGGCAGCCATCTCGCCGCACATTTTGCAGACATCGCCGCATATTTTGCAGACAAATTTCTCGTCATTTCTCGTCTGTCTGACCGACCGCCGAAAATTGCCGTACCGTGAAAATGGGGGATACCCTATAAATTGAATTGATTTACTGCCGATATCAAGAATACAAAAAACGGAGATGAAACACAAAGGGTTTAGTCTGAGTGAAGTATCTGTCGGTGGTTCCTTATTGTCGAGATCCGACGTGAACAGGGTAGGCAGAAGAATTGGAGAATACTTATATTTGAAATATTGATTGTGCTTTTTAAAACGAGTAAATAAGGGTGAGACTGCTTCATGGGAAATGTATGCAATCAGATCTGTGAATTATTATACTTTATACGTTTCAGTTATAGAATATAGCGAAACAAAGAAACCCGATGAGATAATACACATGCCGCAGGTTACGTTTCATTGATGAATTAAATTGACAAGAAACCATGATATTTAATTTGTTCAGTAAGGAAATAGCAAAGGTTACATACACATACCAAAAGTGAGAAACATAGAACAGTAGAGAAGTGTTGAAAAACAATATAGAACAATATAGAAAGTTGAAAAAACAACAGAAAACAGTAGAGAAAACTGAAAAAACAACACTTCAGGAGCACGACATGAAAGAGAGCGGCTCTCTTCGCCCCTCCTCCTCCAAACTCGAGACTCGCTTCGCACTTACCCCCGTGCCACCCAGACGGGCAGAGAACATGGGGGAGGGAGAGAGGACGGGAGACATGCTCACCATCGAGTATTGAGGAGTATTGCCAGATTCTTTCTTCCTTCGACCTCTCCGCAAAGATAATTCTACAGTGACTACTTTTCCTTACTTTTAACATTTACTGATTTATCTTCACTTTTACTGGTGTGTTTATTGCATTGAACATTTCTCTCCTTTATTTTCATAGTAGAACAAGGCAAGGGACGATGAAAGATATGTATGATATTAGCGTGTTGATGTATCGACATAAACATATAGTCGGATCGTCCCTATAAATGTTCTTTCATTAGTGTTCATGTTCAATAAGTCTCCGTGTAGAACTGCAGCATCTCACGCAGACTTCCCTCTATCTGCTCCTCCGTCATCGCATTCACTGTCGCCACTTCGGAGGCAGAGAGCTGGCCGGCCTGAAACATGTGTAGATTTGCATATTTATTGGATAAACTGAGCATTCTATGTACCAGTTTTTATCGAACATGATTTCGTTCCTAACGAATTGCCTGAAGACCACTTGGTGTTGTTATATATTATAAGTTATTGAAGACGAAACCTAATATATTTGTTGTATTGATATTATTATAACATATTATAATCACCTTAACTCGCAGCTCCATTCCCACTTCAATGTAGGCGAGGAGGATGAGGGCGATGGTGGGCGCGCAGTGACGGTAGGAGAGCAGGAGCTGAAGTCTCTTTCTCTCTCTCCTCTTCTCTCTCCATCTCTCCCTCTCTCTCCCTCTCTCTCTCTCTCTCTCTCTCTCTCTCTCTCTCTCTCTCCCTCTCCCCCTCCCCCTCTCTCTCACTCATCTCTCTCTCATCTCTCCCTCTCTCTCTCCCTCTCTCACTCTATCCTTCTCTCTCCTCCCCTCTCTCTCTCTCTCACCTCCTCCACCGTATACGGCACTCTCCCCATCTCCCTCTCCACTCGTGCATAGAACACCCTCGCCAGCCTCTCCCAGTGTGTCCTTCTGTCGCTCGGCGAGAGCAGCGAGAAGAAACAGTGCGCCAGGTCCTCGGCCACCAGGCCGTAGTGGTAGTCCTGAATGTATGTTTTTTTTATTATTTGAAAGACTGTGATAATATGCTTTTTTAATGATATGCATCCTTACAAATACGATTCTTTGGCTATCAGACATCAGTGGTAGTCCAGGACTCCTGAATATGCATTGTATTTTGTATATATTGTACGCTGGAAGACGTTTCGAATGAGAGACAGTTGAAACGCATTTCGATATTCACCTGCCAGTCAATCACCGCCCGCACACTCATCTTCCCGCCCTGCCGCGCGAAGAGCACGTTGCCGGAATGGAGGTCGCCATGCACGAGCACCCGAGGAATGCCTGGAGGAATCTCACTCTCTTTCTCTCTCTCCCTCTCTCCCTCTCTCTCTTTCTCTCCCTCTCTCCCTCTCTCTCTCTCTCTTCTCTCTCTCCCTCTCTCTCCCCTCTTACCCAGTGTCTCATTCATCCTGTCGTACCGCTCCAGATCGGCCACCTCTGGCAGTATCCCCTCCACCTTCTCCACCAGTGCGTGGAAGTCGGCGTCGTCGGCCCGCCGCGAGCGGAACCTGGCGAGGCACGTGTCGTGGCCCTGGAGGAAAATCGAAATTGATAAGGGTCAAACATTTCTTGA
The DNA here is from genome assembly GCA_963966185.1 of Rhabditoides inermis. Taxonomy (NCBI): domain Eukaryota; kingdom Metazoa; phylum Nematoda; class Chromadorea; order Rhabditida; family Rhabditidae; genus Rhabditoides; species Rhabditoides inermis. The sequence goes on along the minus strand of CAWZYM010000209.1, from coordinate 255,253 downwards.
TTCATTACCGCTCTGGCAACGTTTGATAAATCTTCATAAGACATGGCCAATGAGTGTCACGTGTAAGAAATTGGACCCCACCTTGACCAATCCACTGTCGTCCCCGTAGATCTCCCGCAGATTCGTCTCCGATGCAATGTCCACGTGTTGCAGGAGGTGCGCGTGGATCGAGGCATACGCGAGCATCACCTGAATGAAGCAAGATGGCTACTTGTTTGTGATATCCGCGGGGGATAGCGAGTGAGTATCGCGTGCGAATAATTTGATCTTCGACACTTCCTTAGGATTACGATAGGCGAATAATTTGATCTTCGACACTCTCTTAGAATTACGGTAGGCGAATGATTTGATCTACGACACTTGCTTAGGATTACGATAGGCAAATAATTTGATCAACGAAAATTTCTTAGGATTACGGTAGGTGAATAATTTGATCTACGACACTCGCTTAGGATTACGGTAGGCGAATAATTTGATCTACGACACTCGCTTAGGATAACGGTAGGCGAATAATTTGATCTTCGACACTCTCTTAGAATTACGGTAGGCGAATGATTTGATCTACGACACTTGCTTAGGATTACGATAGGCAAATAATTTGATCAACGAAAATTTCTTAGGATTACGGTAGGTGAATAATTTGATCTACGACACTCTCTTAGGATTACGGTAGGCGAATAATTTGATCTACGACACTCGCTTACGATTACGGTAGGCGAATGATTTGATCTACGACACTTGCTTATTTTACGATAGGCCAATAATTTGATCAACAAAAATTTCTTAGGATTACGGTAGGCGAATAATTTGATCTACGACACTCTCTTAGGATTACGGTGAGCGAATAATTTGATCTACGACACTCGCTTAAGATTACGGTTAGCGAATAATTTGATCTACACACTCGCTTAGGATTACGGTAGGCGAATAATTTGATCTACGACACTCGCTTAGGATTACGGTAGGCGAATAATTTGATCTACGACACTCGCTTAGGATAACGGTAGGCGAATAATTTGATCTTCGACACTCTCTTAGAATTACGGTAGGCGAATGATTTGATCTACGACACTCGCTTAGGATTACGGTAGGCGAATGATTTGATCTACGACACTTGCTTATGATTACGATAGGCAAATAATTTGATCAACAAAAATTTCTTAGGATTACGGTAGGCGAATAATTTGATCTACGACACTCTCTTAGGATTACGGTAAGCGAATAATTTGATCTACGACACTCGCTTAAGATTACGGTTAGCGAATAATTTGATCTACACACTCGCTTAGGATTACGGTAGGCGAATAATTTGATCTACGACACTCGCTTAGGATTACGGTAGGCGAATAATTTGATCTACGACACTCGCTTAGGATAACGGTAGGCGAATAATTTGATCTTCGACACTCTCTTAGAATTACGGTAGGCGAATGATTTGATCTACGACACTTGCTTAGGATTACGATAGGCAAATAATTTGATCAACGAAAATTTCTTAGGATTACGGTAGGTGAATAATTTGATCTACGACACTCTCTTAGGATTACGGTAGCGAATAATTTGATCTACGACACTCGCTTAAGATTACGGTTAGCGAATAATTTGATCTACACACTCGCTTAGGATTACGGTAGGCGAATAATTTGATCTACGACACTCGCTTAGGATTACGGTAGGCGAATAATTTGATCTACGACACTCGCTTAGGATTACGGTAGGCGAATGATTCGTATCTTGTCTCCCACCTGTTCCACCTCCTCCACCGTGTACCACTCGACCAGCGGCCTCTCTGCTATGCCATCCAGTGACTCCATGATCAGCATACCCTCACTGCTCTCGGTCATCGGAGAGGAGTGGAAGACCTTCAATATCATTTGTCCGTAGAGTTTGTACAAATAGACGGTGAGGAGTGATAGACTGATATACCATGAACATCATTTTGAAATCTTTCGGAATGTTGGTACAAATGTAAGAATTCATATTCTCTTTCGAAAAGTACACGAGTAAAGTAAAGAGGAGTGGTTTGTTTTGATCTAATTCAACAAAAGCACATTCATAAAATCTCTTCGCAGCTGACTAAAATTTCAAAACAAACCTCAAACGATGTTTTAAAACTAATTGTTTTCTTGTTAGCATGTTGAGTTCAGGTATTCAGGATACTGTTAATCCCAACAAGTAACTTGCAACAAATTGTGTGACACGATTATAGTGCATACTATATTATCTTTCAAAAGTACTTCCAAGTAAAAGTAGTTGGTTTGTACTGTTGTCTCAGTTGAGCAAAAGGACTGACATGTTTTCAATGGAGACATGTGCCAACAGGCTCTCTCTCTCATACCAGTGCAAAGCGGCCAGATTATAATGAACGCGTTTACGATGTTATGCAGTTATTATCTGAAAGCACAACTTCTGTTGTAACATAACACGTCGAATAATGCTGAGAGCCTGTTTGCACATGTACTTTTACTTGGAAGTACTTTTGAAAGATAATATCTGTCCTTTTCTTGAGTTTTGTTTCACAAAATTACATTTTCATACACGTTCGCGATTCGCTGCGAGGATACCGACGCGCACCCGCTATTCGCCTATCTCTCTCTCTCACTCACACACAGAGGGGGCGGGGCGAAAGCAATTGTCCGACGCCCGACACCAATCTCAATCCGCACTCGAATGCGGACTCTCCGTATCTCGCTTCAAATTCAATCAAACTCAATACAACTTTCTATAACTCTATCGAATAGAGATGTGAATGCAATGTAACAATGGAAATCACTTCAAAATGAGGAAAAGTGCTTCATCCGGGAAAAGTCGTTTTTGAGCATTCTAGCGCGCGGGGACATCCAGTACAAACGAGAGGGCGCTGGCGCGCCCTCTCTAATTCGCCTTTTCATCGATCAGGAAGAGCAGGTTTGTTTTGAAATTTTAGTCAGCTGCGAAGAGATTTTATGAATGTGCTTTTGTTGAATTAGATCAAAACAAACCACTCCTCTTTACTCGTGTACTTTTCGAAAGAGAATAGATGTCCTTTTCTCAAATTTCGAAGAAATTTTTTTTCAGGTTGATGTGCCGAACATGTTATGTATAAATATTCGAAACATTAGAAAACGTATCCTGAATATGGAAACGCACTGCTTGGGTGAGCGAAGCGAAGGGCGGGGCATGCGCTTGGCAAATCAGAGTGCGCACGCAAGAGAGCCGAGCGACCAATGAGCGCAAAGTGCAGTGGGCGGAGCTTACGTGATGCACACCGTCGTCGCCGCCGCCGTCGTAAACACGTTTAGTGGCAAAGCGGGAGAGAGCGAGAGAGAGGCTGTTTTGGGTGCCGCAACCGATATTGGTTTCACGAATCATACTCATAGGACTTACAAAGTGATATTCTAACAAATAACGCACACTAATTAATTATGTTGTATTAGAACAGAGAAATCGTGTGTGCCTTGGGAGTGGCGTGTTGCGCGCGCCACGGGTCAAAACAAACGGGCGCCGCTGCGCGCCGCCCCTAATAATCGATGAACTGATTCACCTTGCAGATGCGGGAGCGATTCGGCTGATGCAAACGCGTCGTACATTGCCACTTCGGCGTTGTGCGCCTGAAAGAAATCAAACAACTGCTGCTGGAAGTATTTTTTGTCAAAACTCGGAATTGTCGTGCGATGTGCAAAAAGTAGTTGTTTTTTATCAAAATGCTCTTATGAGATTTATCATACATGACTTATTTTCCTTATTGGTGCATTTACCTTGACGAGCATCTCCCGCACAGAGTCCTCGGACATGTCGGGCCAGACAGAGAGGTAAGAAGAGACAGATGGGATCTTCACGATGAACTGAAAATTTCATTGTATGTATATTTCATTGTATGTCATTGTATGTGTATGTCATTGTATGTAAAATTATCTTTCAAAAGTACTTCCAAGTAAAAGTAGTTGGTTTGTACTGTTGTCTCAGTTGAGCAAAAGGACTGACATGTTTTCAATGGAGACATGTGCCAACAGGCTCTCTCTCATACCAGTGCAAAGCGGCCATATTATAATGAACGCGTTTACAAAGTTATGCAGTTATTATCTAAAAACACAACTTCTGTTGTAACATAACACGTCGAATAATGCTGAGAGCCTGTTTGCACATGTCTCCATTGAAAACATGTCAGTCCTTTTGCTCAACTGAGACAACAGTACAAACCAACTACTTTTACTTGGAAGTACTTTTGAAAGATAATATCTGTCCTTTTCTTAAGTTTTGTTTCACAAAATTATATTTTCATACACGTTCGCGATTCGCTGCGAGGATACCGACGCGCACCCGCTATTCGCCTCTCTCTCTCACTCACACACAGAGGGGGCGGGGCGAAAGCGATTGTCCGACGCCCGACACCAATCTCAATCCGCACTCGAATGCGGACTCTCCGTATCTCGCTTCAAATTCAATCAAACTCAATACAACTTTCTATAACTCTATCGAATAGAGATGTGAATGCAATGTAACAGTGGAAATCACTTCAAAATGAGGAAAAGTGCTTCATCCGGGAAAAGTCGTTTTTGAGCATTCTAGCGCGCGGGGACATCAAGTACAAACGAGAGGGCGCTGGCGCGCCCTCTCTAATTTCATTGTATGTCATTGTATGTGTAAAATTTCATTGTATGCATTGTATTAAATTGGCAAGAGAACATGATTTTTAATTTGTTCAGTAAAGCAATAGCAAAGGTTACATTGTTACATACCAAAAAAGAGCAACACAGAACAGTAGAGAAATGTTGACAAAAATAGAACAGTAGAGAAATGTTGAAAAACAGCATAGAACAGTAAAGAAAGTTGAAACAACAACATAGAACAGTAGAGGAAATTGAAAAAAAAACATTTCAGGAGCACGACCTGAAAGAGAGCGGCTCTCTGCGTCCCTCCTCCTCGAAACTCGAGACTCGCTTCGCACTCACCCCCGTCCAACCCAGACGGGCAGAGAACATGCGGGAAGGAGAGAGGATGGGAGACATCTTCACCATCGAGTATTGATGAGTATTTCCAGACTCTTCCCGAAGACATTCCTTCAACCCCCTCTTTTCTCCTTTACCTTTGATTACCGATTATTGATGTGGTCACTCATAGAAGCAAGAGGAAGGAATGTTGACAGCGGTATACCGATTTCTGATTATGTATTTGTTACATTGAGCTTATTGCGTTTCCATTTTCACGAAATAGTGGATGTGTTTAAGTTTATTCATCGATATAAACCTATAGTTGTATCGTCTCTAAAATGCTAAAATGTTATTCCATCAGTGTTTAATGTGTGTCTGTATAGAACTGCAGAATCTCCCGCAGGCTTCCCTCTATCTGCTCCTCCGTCATTGCATTCACTGTGGCGACTTCGGAGGGAGCGAGCTGGCTAGCCTAAAATATGTGCATTTGCATACTTATTTGATGATTTGATTAACTGATGATTTGATGGTTATATTAGTTGTTTGAAACAAAATCTAATATAATTGTTGAATTGATATTATTATTCTCTTTCGAAAAGTACGTAAAGAGAAGAGGTTTGTCTGGATCTGATTCAACAAAAGCACATGCATAAAATCTCTTTGCAGCTGACTAAAATATCAAAACAAACCTGCTCTTTCGAATCACTCTAAAATGTGTTTTTAAACATTAAAATATATAATGTAAGGTGACTGTGAAATTGGCCAAATTTTCATTATAATTCACTATAAATAAATTATTATAATGCATAATATTTATGTTCTTATTTCATAAATTCGAAAGAGCAGGTTTGTTTTGATATTTTAGTCAGCTGCAAAGAGATTTTATCCATGTGCTTTTGTTGAATCAGAGACAAACCTCTTCTCTTTACTTACGTACTTTTCGAAAGAGAATGGATGTCCTTTTCTCAAATTTCGAAGAAATTTTTTTCACATTGGTGAATTGCGAAAATGAAATATATATATTACAAACTCACTAGTCAGAATGTCATGATTGAAAATACAAATAACTTATACTTATACAACAATACTACATAGTAATATTCACTGGTTTGAAATTATAAAATAGTTTCTGTGATTCCCGCTTTTTTGAAACTGATAGATCATGTGTTGCCGAACAATGTTGTGTTATATATAACGAATGTATGTAAATTAGAAACCTTCGAAATAGCTTGGTCGAATCGCTCACGCGCCTGCCGGTCGCTCATTGACGCGCGCTACACACGTTACGAGTTTTCTCTCTTCCCTTCATCTCCTAAGCAGCTCCATTACCTAGCAAGTTACTAGCTAGTCGAAATGAAATTCTACTACGAGTAAACTAGCTATTCTTCACTAGTTATCATGTCATATCGCGAGTGCATGTATCGTTAAAAGTTTGTTTATCAGCAGTTTCAAGTTATACAACCGTCGACCTAGCCAATAAGAGGACTGACCTAAGGCTCTCGAGTACAAATCGCTAGCTGTATACAAGGGGTCCATCAATTGATGCAATGAATTTGGATCAGATGACGTCACAGACTTCTGACTAGAGGCTCACGAAAGTTGTGAAGGTGGTCGTCACTCCACAGTGACTAGCGGTACATCATTGGCCGCCGAGAGGATTGAACTCGGGACCTTCAGCATGATGCGAGCACATCCACTGCGCTAGCCACCCCATATTCTCAAAGAAGTTTCATCATGATGTGGAATAGCTCAAGTGGTAGGGTGAGGGTGTACTGGTACTAACCAGGCGCGTTCGATCTTCATATCTGCCAGTTTGTTTTGCGAATGTTTTGCGAATTTTGTAAATGAATTCGAATGTTGCTTTTGGAATCATTTATGTATGCACATACGTACATTAGATTTTGAGTCACTGAAACCTCGGTCATGAATTGTAATTGCAGAGCCGAGTGCGTTAAACTGATCTTCCTTATTATATTATGTTAATGGTAGTATTACTGTTAAAATTGGGAAGTTGTGGCACAGAGATCAAAGCAGCCTCACCCGCACTGCTCTGCTCCTCCCCTATTCGCACGTTCTTTAACTGCCGAGCGCTCTCACTGGCCCTCTCCTCACCGATCGACCCATTTGATTTCAGGCCGGCTGCCCATTCTGGCTCGCACGAGAAAGAGAGAGCGCGCAGAAAGCGTGCGCAAGTGAGAGAATCAGACGGTCTGGAGAGAAAGAGAGTGGCTGATCGAAAAGCGGGGCATGCTCGGCTGGAAGAAGAGAGAGCGCGCAATGAGCGTACGCTCGTGAGAGAGCCAAGAGGCCGGGATGTGAGAGTGATGGCTGAGCGAGAGGCGGGGTATGAGCGTTCGACCAATCAGATTGCACAGACAGTGGGCCGAGCGACCAATGAGCGCAGAGTGCAGTGGGCGGGGCTTACGTGATGCACACCGTCGTCGTCGTCGTCGTAAACACGTTTAGTGGCAGAATGAGCGAAAAGTTTTTTGGATATTTTGGAAGCCGCAACCGATATTTATTTCTTGTATCATACTCATAAGTCTTGTCAAATGATATTCTAACAAAAAAAAACACATACTATGGAGTATATCGTATTGGGATAGAGGAAATTGAGTATGCCTTGGGGGTGACGCGCTGCGCGCGTCAAAGATCAAGACAAACGGGCGGCGCTGTGCGCCGCCCTCAATAATATTACATATTATAGTCACCTTAATCCGCAGCTCCACGCCCACTTCAATGTAGGCGAGGATAATGAGGGCGATGGTGGGCGCGCAGTGGCGGTAGGAGAGAAGGAGCTGGAGGATTACTTCTCTCTCTCTCTCTCTCTCTCTCTCTCTCTTTCTCCTTCTCTCCCTCTCTCTTTTTCTCTCTCTCTCTCTCCCTCTCTCTCTCTCTCTCTCCCCCTCTCTCTCTCCCTCTCTCTCTCTCCCTCTCTCTCTCTTTATCTCTCTCACCTCGTCCACCGTATACGGCACTCTCTCCATCTCCCTCTCCACTTGTGCATAGAACACCCTCGCCAGCCTCTCCCAGTGTGTCCTTCTGTCAGTCGGTGAGAGAAGCGAGAAGAAACAGTGTGCCAGGTCCTCGGCTATCAGACCGTAGTGGTAGTCCTGAATGTATGTATTGTAATTTACACAATCTGGATTTCATGTATTTTACAAGGCTACCAGGAACCAGACCCAGTGGTAGTCCTGAATGTGTGCATTGTATAAGTAAATGAGTGTATACTAAACGCTGGAAAACATTTGGAATGCCATTTTAGAGACGGAATGCACTTTGAAATTCACCTGCCAGTCAATCACCGCCCGCATGTTCAGCTTCCCCCTTTGCCGCGAGAAGAGCACGTTGCCCGAGTGGAGGTCGCCATGCACGAGGACACGGGGGAGTCCTGCAAGGCAAGCAGCTCTCGCCCCCTCTCTCCATCTCCCCCTCTCTCTCCCTCTCTACCTTTATCTCTCTCTCCCTCCCTCATCCTCTCTCCACCTCTCCATCTCCCTCTCTCTTCCCCCTCTCTCTCTTTCTCTCTCTCTCCCTCTCCCTCTCCATCTCCTCTCTCTCCCTCTCTCTTTCTCTCTCTCTCTTCCCCTCTCCCTCTTCCTCTCCCTCTCTCACCGAGTGTCTCATTCATCATGTTGTACCGCTGTAGGTCGGCCACCTCTGGCAGTATCTCCTCCACCTTCTCTACCAGTGCGTGGAAGTCGGCGTCGTCGGCCCGCCGCGAGCGGAACCTGGCCAGACATGTGTCGTGTCCCTAGAAGAAGATTCGTATGAGTGGTACATAAGCATAATGATGATTATGTTCCCACCTTGACTAGTCCCTTGTCGTCCCCGTAGATCTCCCGCAGATTCGTATTCGACTCTATCCTCACGTGTTGCAGAATGTGCGCGTGGATCGAGGCATACGCGCACATCACCTGATTGAAGCATGATGCTGCATGATGGCTACATTATTGTGATCTTGTTATTAGAGGAGATGTAGACGTAGGTTCTGTGAGAATAAATTGATCTACGACATCAGCTTAAAATTACTGTAGGAGAATAAATTGATCTACAACCATCGCTTAGGATTACGGTAGGCGAATAATTTGTATCTACGACACTCGCTTAGGATTACGGTGAGCGAATAATTTGATCTACGGCACTCGCTTAGGATTACGATGGGCAAATAATTTGATCAACGCAATTCTCTTACGATTACGATAAGCGAACAATTTGAGCTACGACACTCGCTTAAAACTATGATGGGCAAATAATTTGATCAACGCAAATCTCTTACGATAACGATAGGCGAATAATTTGATCTACGACACTCGCTTAGAATTACGGTAGGCGAATAATTTGATCTACGACACTCGCTTAGAATTACGGTAGGCAAATAATTTCATCTACGACACTCGCTTAGGATTGCGATAAGCGAATAAGTTGTTCAACGACAGTCGCTTGAAAATACGAAGAAAAAAAATTCATTGATTTTTCTTTAAATCGAGATTTATATATTTAAAAGATTTTTGTCCCACCTGTTCCACATCCTCCACCGTATACCACTCGACCAGCGGTCTCTCTTCTATGCCGTCCAGGGACTCCATTATCAGCAGACCCTCACTGGTCTCGGTCATCGGAGAGGAGTGGAAGATCTGCATCGGTTCACAAGTGCTATCACAAATATTTTTAAACTGTGAGGAGATCGATTGGAATCTCGCAAAGTTTTGGTACAAATTCATGAACTGATTAACCTTGCAGAGTGCGAGCGATTCGGCCGAGACAAAGGCGTCGTACATAGCCACTTCGGCGTTGTGCGCCTGAAAGAAATCACGCAATTGTTTCTTGAAATGTTCATCAAGATTCATCGGATGTTTTAGTGGGTTTTTTTTTACCTTGACGAGCATCTCCCGCACAGTGTCCTCGGACATGTCAGGCCAGACAGAGAGGTAGGACGACACCGATGGGATCTTCACGATGAACTGGAAAAGGGAAAAAACATTCACCCTCGTTTGAGTCGATTTCAGGAAATCACTGTTTAAAAAACCAATCTCGGTTAGGTTAACGAAAACCTATAAAAAATGTATTATCTACTGACGTTTTCCGGCAATCCAGTCTTCTTCGGCGTCCAATCGGCGGTCAGCCTAGCGACCACTGCCAGCATGCCCTGAACAGACAATGAGTTTAAAAAGCATGCACATTTCCGCAAATAAGTACTTCACACTACATTACGGATTCGTTCACAGCATGTCATGACATGCAAGACGTCATTGTACAATACAAATTCATCACCCACACTTCCGTTCCCAATCCGCTCCACTTTCCTCGCCGGTCCGAAGTGTGCATCTGTGCCGAGAGCCGCGCGCAGATTCTCTTCCACTTGTGAAACGGTGATGGAAGTGTTGAGAATATAGGACATGCTGAAGTTAAAATCTACATTTTATCGTTATTAGTTATCTATTGCCGTGGAAATAAACACCAAAATCTTGCAAAAAGTGATAAGTCGCGCGCAGTTGGGAAAGAATAAGAGGAAGAAAGTTTAGACAATAGTCATGAAAACAAGAACATCAAGAGAATTAGATTGAAATTGAAAACTATCGCTCTGGCATAGGCTACGCGGTAATAACTGACCGCCCGCCCGCACCCGCTCTCCTATTAAATGCACGCGCTGACGTAATATTGCACAATCTCACTGCGTGAGAGAGTCCACTCTCTCTCTTCCTTTGTTTGCGAATGCGATAAGAACATAAGAACGCGCAAAACATGTGTTTCACGAAACTACGAGTCATTTGCGCGTATCCAGGCAATTTGAATCATAAGCAGAGATTTGCATATTCGATTAGCCTGCGATGCATTGCTTGATAAGCGCCACTGGGGGATCGGGCGGGCAGATCTCGCAATGCTCGTCCCTCTCGCGGCTGCCGTCGCAGGTCCGCTCATCGCCACAGCGGCACTCATACAGTGCGGATCCAAGGTCCCTTCCCTCCCTACCCTCCCCTCCCTTCCTCTCTCTCTCCCTCTCCCTCTCTCCCTCTCTCCGTCTCTCTCCCTCTCTCCCTCTCTCCCTCTCTCTCCCTCTCTCCCTCTCTCTCCCTCTCTCTCCCTCTCTCTCCCTCTCTCTCCCTCTCTCTCCCTCTCTCTCCCCTCATCCTTTCTCTCCCTCCCTCCTCTCTCTCTATCTCTTTTTCTCTCCCTCTCCTCCTCTCTCCCCCCCCCTCCTCTCTCCCTCTCTCACACCCGTCTTTCCAGAAGGAGGATGACAAGAAGAAGCGCACGGCTGGCGGCAAGTCGGACAAGTCTGGAAAGAGCGACAAGAAGTCGTCTTCCAAGTCCTCCAAGTCTGTGAAGACTGCTGTGAAGAAGGAGGATGGAAGCAAGAAGACTAGCAAGAGTGGAAAGTCTACTCGTTCTTCGAAGAGCGTCAAGTCTGTCAAGTCCACCAAATCCATCAAGTCAACCAAGAGCAAGAGCAGCAAGAGCAAGAAGTTGCAGGTGTCTCCCCTCCCCCTCCCTCCCTCCCTCACCCCTCGATTGCAGGCCGACAAGAAGGCCTCGGCAGTGGCGGCGGCGGCTGCTGCTCCCCCCTCTACCAAGGAGATGACCCTCCCTTCCAAGAAGGAGGCCTACCTCTTCTACGAGACACAGGAGCAGAAGCCCATGACCATCGACCAGCTGAGTGAGTACTGTACCTACAGTACCGCTCACTGTAGTCCACCGTATTCCAGACCTGCAGCCGGCTGGCAAGGTTGAGATGAGGGTGGAGCCTACTTCTATGATGTGGAACGATGCGGGTGGTCTGCAGACGCTCACCATCTACAACAACACCAAGGAAGTGCGCGCCATCAAGGTACGGTATACTGTATTTGGTACTGTACCTACCGTATCCTCCATTTCAGATGAAGTGCTCTGACAACCGTGTCTTCCGTGTGAGCCCCGTCTTTGCGAGCATCGAGCCCGGAAAGACTGCCAAGGTGGACGTGTTCCGCCTGGTGAGCACGGTAGCATACTGTAGCTACAGTATCCTTGTCTATTCCAGGTGGGACCGGCGAAGCTGGACAAGCTGGTTGTGGTGACTACGAAGCAGGTTGGAGAGGTGGACGCGACTCTGTTCGACGGGGGAAACGATAAGGAGATGATGATGGTCCCTCAGCTGCCGGTCGCATGATTCTACACCCCTCACCCTCACTCTTACTTACCACCCACAAGTAGTTCATTTCGATTTTACGCACTTGCTTTGAACCGATTATTACGAATAAAGATGATGAATGAATGCTTGTTGAATAATTGGCTGACAAGCCACAGCTAAGTACGCGAGTCAACACATTTTTTTCCCATTCTCCTGTCAAAAACATATTTATTCACTGCAAATTGATAGAATTCGTCGCCTATAACATTCGTATCAGAGAATGTTTGGTAATGTACGTACTGTTTGGTTTGGTTTGAAGAGCTCCTAAACGAATGGAATATTATAACCTTAATTATGTGAATTATAACCTTAAAAAGATAAATTGTGAAAGTGTGCCTTATTGGACCGGCAAATTCCACGAATCTTTAAAGGTAGTGTACCCTCTGATTCTGATTGCATGAGTTGTTGTTACCAGTTTATTGCTCATTATTTGTTAGTTATAATTCCATAACATGATAGTTGAAATTTCAAAAATTACAATTATAAAAATATAAAAATAATTTTAAACGTTTGACATTTACCGGAAAATGTAAGCAGTTCTAACAACGCCCGCAAACTTATGTTCACCAACTGCGGTTACATCACCCAACTGACCGGAGTGATTCGTTTGTTTCGCACGTAAAATGCGTTTTAATGGTTTTGTGGTTTGTTTTTGATGTTCAATTCACATTCAAA
>CAWZYM010000209.1:202500-235000 GCA_963966185.1 Rhabditoides inermis | reverse complement strand
ATTCTACACGACCCTATACAGTGAGTGCAAACTTTTGTTACATACTTTTTGCAAACCTTAAAAGTTTTATTGACATTGTTTTAAGAGCGTTGCCTTGCATGCACGCATTCTGCCGCTTCTGTCACACTTCTTACATGAGGCGCTATTGTTTTTTCAACAGTATCTTCATTGATCAGAACGGACAAGGATTCCACTGTGCCAGGGTGAGACATTCTGTTTTCGCTATCAGTAGCATCTCTCTCTCTCTCTCTCTCTCTCTCTCTCACTCACTCACTCACTCACTCACTCACTCACTCACTCACTCACTCACTCACTCACTCACTCACTCACTCACTCACTCACTCACTCACTCACTCACTCACTCACTCACTCACTCACACACTCACTCACTCACACACTCACACACACACACACACACTCACACACACACACACACACACACACACATACACACACACACACACACACACACACACACACACACACACACACACACACACACACACACACACACACACACACACACACACTCACACACACACTCACACACACACACACACACACACACACACACACACACACACACACACACACACACACACACACACACACACACACACACACACACACACACACACACACACACACACACACACACACACACACACACACACACACACACACACACACACACACACACACACACACACACACACACACACACACACACACACACACACACACACACACACACACACACACACACACACACACACACACACACACACACACACACACACACACACACACACACACACACACACACACACACACACACACACACACACACACACACACACACACACACACACACACACACACACACACACACACACACACACACACACACACACACACACACACACACACACACACACACACACACACACACACACACACACACACACACACACACACACACACACACACACACACACACACACACACACACACACACACACACACACACACACACACACACACACACACACACACACACACACACACACACACACACACACACACACACACACACACACACACACACACACACACACACACACACACACACACACACACACACACACACACACACACACACACACACACACACACACACACACACACACACACACACACACACACACACACACACACACACACACACACACACACACACACACACACACACACACACACACACACACACACACACACACACACACACACACACACACACACACACACACACACACACACACACACACACACACACACACACACACACACACACACCGATTGCTAGACATAGTTATTATTATATCTCCGTTTCAGTGTGTCAGGCCTCTCACAGGCCTCTACCTCCCTTCGAAACAGCTCGCTCGTTGGGTCGAGCAGTTCTACCAAAAATATCCCGGTTCGTTTGTAACGACATGACTTATTGATCATAATCTATAATCATTTCATACCAATTTATGAAATTGAAACACCTGAAACCTTCATTCTCGCTTTTTGGGGTTGCATCTAGACTCGGATTTTCAGTAATATTACAATTAGGGGCGGCGCGCCAGCGCCGCCCGTTTGTTATGATCTGTGGCGCGCGCAGCGCGCCACTCCCAATCCACACGCTATTTGGCTATCATAATACAATATACTTCATTAGAGTGTGTTATGTGTTAGGGTATCATTTTGTAAGACCTATGAGTATGATTTGTTGAATAAATATCGGTTGCGGCGCCCAGAACAGCCTCTCTCTCGCTCTCTCCCGCTTTGCCACTAAACGTGTTTACGACGGCGGCGGCGGCGGCGGCGGCGACGACGGTGTGCATCACGTAAGCTCCGCCCACTGCACTCTGCGCTTATTGGTCTCTCGGCCTCTTGCCGGTGAAAACTGATTGGCCGAGCGCATGCCCCGCCCTTCGCTCACCCACTCTCGTGTCGGATCGATCGCGCGCCGTCTCTGGCGTCTCTTGCGAGCGCACACTCTCTGCGCACTCTCTCATGTCCACTGGCGAGTGACTGGGCAGCCGGCCTGTTATCTGATCGAACGATCTCGGCGAGAGAGAGTGTGAGAGTGAGAGAGCGCATGTTCTCTTACCGACTTGCCGGTTAGAAAACGTGCGAATTGCAGAAAGCAGGCCGGATGACGCTGTTTTGTTCTCTGTGCAACTCCTCAGTTCGAACAGTAATACCAGAAACACAGGAAAATAACCGTATAAGAAAGCTAGCTGAGTTCAGTTCAACGCACCCAGTCCGGCTATTCATGACCGAAGGTTCATTATCTTTTAAAAGGACTTCCGTAAGAGAAGAGTTTGTGTTACTCAACGTAATGCAACAAAAGCTCATGCATTTTATCAATCGAAATAGTAAACAAACCTGCTCTTTCTGCAATAAAAACTAATGCGAGCAAATGTTGTATGTCGGGAAATTGATTTCGGTATCCGATCGATTATATTTAACTTGTTGAACTATTGGAGCAGGTTTGTGTACTATTTCGATTGATAAAATGCATGAGCTTTTGTTGCATTACGTTGAGTAACACAAACTCTTCTCTTACGGAAGTCCTTTTAAAAGATAATGAATGTACTTTTATTGGATTTCGTATAAATCTATCTACATTAACATGAACCACAAAACATTTTTTTAAGAAATCCAACAGTTCACTCACCTTGTTGAGTCCAAAATTGTATAAAATTTGCAAAAAAGAGTTTTGGTAATGCTGATGGGAAAATTTACAATTTCAATGTCATTTCTATGTAAAATCATATATTACAAAAGGTTTGCCACCAGCCGGAACCGAACTCGAGCCATGTGTCTCAACGGGCGCAATCGCTAACCACAACACTACTGTGCGCACGGCAGAGCACGCGATCTAAACGATATCAGTGCAATCCACAGGCAGTGCGGATTGTGCACCTCCTGTCTGCTGGGGCAGCCGGTGCGCGCCACCCCCCCCCCTAGAAAACGTTCCGTACACGGGGGATTGCCTGCCCCTCAGGGGGCGCGCGCGCGTATCTCGCTTCCTACAACAGCTAGCGTTACCAAAATCGAAACTTAACCATTTTCTAACATCCTGATAACATCTGTCAGCATCACATTGTTCTCGTAAAGATTCTAAGGAACCTTTCGTTCAATCGCCTTTTGCCGATTCTAGCGCGCGACTAGGGTTAACACAAACCAACCAGCGCTGCCGCGCTGGTTGTAATTAGCTCAAAATCTGAAGATTGTCTTTTTGTGTCTAGAGAGAACAGTGAGGGTAGAAAAAGAGAGTGTTCAAGCGGAGAATAAAACACAATATGCTCTGAGAGAGAGAACGAGAGAGAGAAAGAAAAAGTGATAGAGAGGGGAGATAAAGAGGAGAGAGAAAGAGATTGAGAAAGAGAGAGATAGAAAAGGGAGAGAGAGAGAGAGAGAGAGAAGGAGAAGGAGAGATAATGAGAGTTAGGGAGTGATAGAGAGAGGAAAGAAAAAGAGAAGGGCGAGTGATAGAGAAAGAGAGAGAAAGAGAGAGAGGGGGAAAGAGTGAGAGAGAGGGGGGCTATTAGATAAGCGAAATAGAGCGCATCAATCGTCAATGAGCGATCCGACCAGGCTGTTCGTTTCCTGATTCTGACTACGTTTTCGAAGACTCTCTAGTTTGGATACGTCAGTGTACTAGTTTTCGAAGATTTTCAAGTTACTGACGTGACTGTTATCAGTGACTGTTACTATGTCTGTGTATTTGTGAATTGTTAATTGTGAGTATTGTAAATTGTAAGTTATTTGTATCTTTATAGCATGATATTCTGACTAGTGAGTTTGTAATATGTATTTCCGTTATCTAATGTACAAAATTTCTTCGAAATTTGAGAAAAGGACATCCATTCTCTTTCGAAAAGTACAGGAGTAAAAAGGAGTGGTTTGTTTTGATCTAATTCAACAAAAGCACATGCATATTTTTTTCTTCGCAGCTGACTAAAATTTCAAAACAAACCTGCTCTTTCTAATCGATGAAAAAAGCGAACATATGTAATTGTAATATGTACTATAATAATTTAAAATAAAAGACCTTTTTGTTGTTAAATTTTTATGCATTTGCATGCGTATATCTGATCATAAATCACACATTTCATAGTTATGAAACATTTCATAGTACATCGTTTGAAAGAGCAGGTTTGTTTTGAAATTTTAGTCAGCTGCGAAGAAAAAAATATGCATGTGCTTTTGTTGAATTAGATCAAAACAAACCACTCCTTTTTACTCCTGTACTTTTCGAAAGAGAATTTATATTTATCATTACAATTTTGAAACGAATTAATTAAGATGATTAAGATCGTCGCCGGAACGATGCGATTCGTTCATCCAAGGAACATCTCGATGAACTCACGATGAAGAACTTGGTTAGTTGGGTTTTTTTCATTATTTGAAAAAGGGAAAAATCCTTCTTCTTCTTCTTCTTCTTTTTTCTTGAATGTTCATACATAAGTTCACAATTTTATTCGATCTTATTTCCTTGGATACTCGGTTCGAACTTTACTTTTCAGGAAAGAATCGCCGCTGAGGCTGCGACTAGGATTCTGCGTGAAGAAGAGGAAATCAGGAAGAAGGGAATCGTTGTTTCCATTCCAATGCCACCGAAGCTGCAGTGAGACAGTGGAATCAGGAAAATTAATGTGCTCTTCTCATTTTGTGTCGAATCGCTTGAATTTGGAGAAGATTACCCTAATTGATAAGCTCTCTATATATTTTCGCATGTATTTGTTTATAAATCACCATTCTCGGACCAAGGGTTCCTCTGTTGTCATGTTCTCATGTTCTCACTGTAGTCAGAACCAGGAAGTTAAGGCCCTTTTATACACGCCGCAACGCACGGTGCGGCATGCGTTTCCTATTGCAAAGTGCAACCGCACGCCGCAATGCGTCTCGCCGCACGGTGCGTGCGGCTGCGGCTGCGTTTTGCACCTTTCAGACTCGCCGCTTTGAAAACGCATGCGTTTTGCGATTCTGCCTTCCTATGCGTGCGTTGCGGCGGAGTTGCGGAGATGAACTTTGCCGCACGCCGCATATGCGTTGTTGTCTTCGTCTGTTTGAAATTTTTGTTCTATAATAATTTTTTATATATTTTATACGTTTTCAGAATGGTGGCAGACGACGATGTCTGTCTGATCTTACTTCTGATGATGTATAGATACCTGATGTATAAAATTTCTCAATTTTTTGTCGTATGAGGTAACGCTCGCTCATACACATCGTACATCTTGTGACGCCACAGAAGAAAGTGAGGGAAATTCGAAAAACACACCACGCATCAAAAACGCACGCACATCAAATCGCAATGCGGCAAAATAGTTTTCGACTTTCGCCGCATGCGTTTCAAAACGCAACCGCACCGCATTTGCGTTGCGTTGTGTCTGAAATGCGCTTCAGCCCCTGGCTAGGCGCCTAGCAGCCGCCGCGGGGATGGTGGGCACGCGACGCGGACCTGACTCTCTCTTTTCTAGTACTCTCTCCGCGTCTCTGCCCGTGGGAAGAGAGAGAGGCGGGCTGCGGACTTTCTGATGGCGAGTTTATGCAGATTGTGACCATTTTTATTCCATTTACAATCAGATAAACAGTGGTTCGTCACCGAAAAGAAGGCACTGTTCGTTCGGATTTTGATACATGGCGTCTTCCGGTTGACAGTTGAAGGCTTCCGAGAAAGCCGCCATCTGAGCAATTACAATTTTTATACATTAATAAATTATAAAGTTTATAAATAGTTATACATAATATGTATATACTTTATGTTATATAAACTTTATAATCATTATTTAAATGATTTTGCCCCACCTCTCGCAGATAGGCATTATCGCGGAACAGCGCTCCAGAGTCTTTGTCGCCGTTTCTACAAAAAACATTGAGAAATCGTAGATGTGAAAAATGCTCACATATATACGGAATGTCTTGGGTGAGTGCTACAAAAGGTGACAGCATCGGCATAGAAAAACAGCTGTTGGTTCGTGAACGTTCTGTCGTTTTCTCAACTTGCATTGACACGTCGTTCTAAATAGACACACATTTTACAAGGGCGTAGTTATCGAACCGAACCAGTTTGTTTTTGAAGGCTTCCAAAGGGCTTTGTATGCGATGCGAATTCCCACTACATCCGAGGCGTCTTCTTGGAACGTTAGGTCGAATCCGCTGTGGCGTGCTAGCCCATCCTGAAAAGGCAAAAGGTTTAATGAGTTCTCCCATACGTTGTCTTCTTACCTCTGCGAACATATCGCACGATTTCGCGTAATGATCACTGATGCATTCGGCTTTTTGGTGAAAGATTCCACTCTTGTTTGCAAACGAGCTTCTCGTGTATGTATGCGCAATCTCATGGTAAGACGGTGAAAAACCGAACTGAAAATGTTTTGCATATATAGTAGTTAAATGATATCGTACGCGTAGGGATGGGTTGCGTATTTGAAGGTACATATTCACTGCTCCGGAATGCATATAAACTTGATCTCCCTTTAATAGATCCATGGTGTTCCCTTAAAATAGAACGTGTTCTAGTGAATCAACAACTGGTACATACATGCATTGTATCCGAATCGAGAGACGGCTGAGAACTTGCGCTAATAGTTGATGGTTTTTGCGAACACCATTACAAACATGTCTGTGCCATCTAGATTAGTATTATTTCTGAAAACAATAACATTGTACTTATGTACATAAGCTTTGACTCGCCTAAAGTGTGTATGTAACATTGTAACACTATCGATAAGATCGGAAAACATATCTATATTCGAACTCTTTGAATGTAATTCTTGAAATATTGCGACCATTTGTGTGAGAGTTTCGTTTCTGAGTTCATTCAACAAATCGTTGCGGTATGTATTACCAGGAATAGATTTCTATAAAAAAAATTGTTAGAAAATATTTGACAAAAACACACCTGGAGTTCGTTGATCATCTCTTCGTTCAATTTGTCGAAAATAGCCATCATTTCCTGTTCAGTATTAAAAAAGATTTTCAAAATCATTGTATTGTTCGAAGAGCTTGTATAGAGCGAGCGCCCCGTAAGCCGATAGATACTGGGAAATATTTGTTTTTAATCTACGCATTACCACTTACTCCTTTTTGTATTTCCATACCCATATTTAAATACTTTGGTGCAATATAGACTACAGAGAGGTGTTTGCGTTTCTGCCACTTCGCAAGAACAACTGAAATTCGAGATAAGTGTGTTACTTGTGCTTTACTGCACTTTTGCGACTTCTTTAATTTTTCTATCACTGGTGGTAGCAATTCTTTCTGAAAAAGGTAAACATGATATATAATACATGAGCATAACTACGATCCACCATTTGCTTCTTCATAATAACATATTCCTGATATTCTTCATGCAAGAAAGCAGAGGATCGATTGTTTCAACCATGTCAGTATCTCTGTCACTAATGTTTTTCGGACAGACATGACGGAAGAAGTTGTCACATTGTGGTCGAGATTGTGTGCCATATGGCGATAGAAAAAGTCGGGAGGCGAGGAGAAAGATCTATCGCATAGATTAGACGGTAGAAATGCGAGCAGAAACAACATTGCTGGGCGCGATGATTGCATCACGATGTGCCATTTATACTGAAATGCTACATGAATTGTATTGTTACGCGACATTATTTCAACTTCCAAACCCGCACCCAACAATGCAGACCCAACAATGCAGACAACAAACACACAAAAAAACCGAAAATGTATTGTGAGTCACAATTTGTGACAAAGAAATCGTTTCTCTTCGGTCCGGTTAGTATAAACAATACATAACTGGAAAGACATGAGATCCGGGTAACTCAGACAATTGATTACATAAACTTAAAGATACAGGGGCCTATTCGCCCTCCCCTCTCCGCGCATCGCCCATTTTGCTTGTGGCACACAGCTCACTGTGCCAGATCACAGCGAATGACAGTTGCAAAAGAGAGAGAGCCCGCGAAAAGAAGAGGACCAGACAGTGCGAGAGTAGCGCGGGAATTCCAAATATTGCGCTCAGAGCGTGCGATGATCGATTCTGATCACCACGTGCACGTACGACTTTCGTTCAAATGCATTCGAACGATCGATTAATCAAAAAAAAACTATTAAAAATCGTCAGAAATAGGCCACTGCATCTTTAATTATTCATTTTCAGTTTTCAGTGAAATGTCCCGGACAATCTCCGAGTTTCGACATCCTATCCGTAAAGTTACGGATTAAACTGAAATAAAAGCCAGAAGCAAACTAAAGTTGTACAACCAAGCGATTGTATCTAGCCTTGCAATCGTACCTCAAGCGATTATTCTGGACGCCAGGTATTGATGAGCGTGGAGACATGCGAGATGCATCTGAAGCTCACTCGCACAGATATCTTCAGTGAAAGAGACCAGCTCGTTGGCACTACCCAGTGGCAAGAATGAAAGCATGTAACTTACAGACGCACATTTGCTTATCTTCGCGTCCTCGTCCATTCACCCTGTCATCAAACTCGCGTATTAGCATGTCACTCTTCCCCCACCCTTCGTCCTTTCGCCTCTCCCCGTCACTCCTTCTCCCTTCACCCTGAAGATGGTCGACTGCCAAGACCGCTCCACTGACCGTCGCCTCTGCGGACTCTGCCACAGGTCTCTCTCTCTCTCTTATCTCGCACTGTCGACTATAGTTATAGGGTATTCCCCATTTTCACGGTACGCAATTATCTCGGTCGACCCAGACACGAACCAGACAATGAGGAAATGACGTCGGAAAGGGGGCTTTTTTCGATGTTTTTGAGCTTAAATGAGCACTTCCCGAACGAAAATCACAAATGTCGAGCCGACAATCTGTTGGTAGTACCCAGAGGTTCACTCTCCCGAAGTTGGGAATTTTTTGGTTGAGTTTGAACAAAGTTATTAGCGAAACACTGAATCACCTATTGAAGCTATGCATTTTGGAGGTTTTTCATGATTTATAAATTCTGGAGTAGCGATATCAACAAAAGCGAGCCGACAATCGCTAGCGAACAGTGACAGCATGCCTCTGTTCAAAGGGCAAAAAATTAGAAAATTTCTGTACGAAATTATTAACTCCGGAAAGCGGTTTGATCCGCTCCATTTGACTTGCAAATGACCCTCATTTCCATAAAATCAGACCGCCAAGCGCGCGAATTGCGCGGTCGAATTATCTCGCGCGGACCGATAGCGCCACCAAACGCGATGAAATGCTGTCTGGAAAATATTCGGCGAGTGAACAAGCGTATCGTGAACGGGAGGAATACCCTATATCGATCTATTATCGATTATCGATTACCACTGCCACAGGTGTCACACCCCTAGTCCTTCCTCTTCGAAATACACCCGAAATGCCTTCTGAATACTTCCGAACACTCCCGAACACTTCGGAATGCCTTGCCATCTCTTCGAAACACTTCGGAATTGATTACGAAATGTCTGACCGATCCTTTACCACAGCACTAGACTGCATCAATACACAGCAATACTCATGGGTTCTTCTAAAAGATGGTTGTGAAAATTGGTGATGATGGGAACGTATCTTTCCATTGCGGTCGCGTAATAGAAGTGTAACCACTTTGTTCACCTGTTCAACACACTTTCCTTTCCCTCCTCCAGCCCGCCCACTTCAACTCCCTGTTCATCTCGCGTGTGCTCGCCTCCACTGCTGCCTGTCTCCGAGTGCTCGAGATCATCTTCGCACAGAAACAACTTCCCGACCGGTTCAAGTTTGTGAGTCTCTCTCTCTCTCTCTCTCTCTCTCTCTCTCTCTCTCTCTTTCCACCCCCATTCAGTCCTCGCCAAGCTGCCCTACGAGAGGGCGGCGCGTGGGGCGAGTCGGTGAGTGTGAGGAAGTGGGCGTGGTCTGAGTGGGCGTGGTCTAGGCGTGTGAGCTGGAGTTGGTGCACGCGATGCACTGTCACACGGAGCAGCTGCCGGATCTGCCGAGTCTGCGGCGTCTACAGATCATGGGAGTAGTGAAGAAGCACGCGGTGTATGAGATCAACAAGATTGTGCGGGTGAGTGGAGCTCTCTCTCTCCCTCTCTCTCCCCTCTCTCTCTCTCTCTTCCCTCTCTCTCTCTCTCTCTCTCTCTCTCTCTCTCTTTCTCTCTCTCTCTCTCTCTCTCTCTCTCTCTCTCTATCCTCCTCTCTCTAGAACTGGCAGTCCGGCGGGGGCCGTCTCTACAACATCGAGTTCTGCGAGACCCACGTCACCAACATGTGGACGTTTCGGAAAGGTGAGTGTCTCAAACATTCTCTTTGAATTCTTTTAGTGGTGTTTCGTTCCGTCACTGATCAAGATTATCTGTATCTTTTTTATCTGTAGAACTTGAAACGTATTCAAGTTACGTGTCACTATTCAGTTTTATCCACATGCATACTTGTCCAGTGTCAGATTCACCGTGTAGCGTGGGAAAGCAAATCTGTCCCATCTTTGAACAGGATTTTTGTTAAAGACACTTTTTCCAGACCACCATCCCGCGTCTCACGTCAGTCAACTGGCAGGAGACGTGCCCTCAGACGACCTGCATCTGCATCGTCCTTCACCTCACCAGCAAGCAAGGAGAGCGCGCTGTGGTACGGTACATTCATCTACTGTACTTTATTCCGTCATGGTCCACGACGCTTGATCAGGGATCCGCGTTCTTTTTGTACGCCAGTAGGGGTCGAATCAACAATGCATTATTTGAATCACTTCAAACTATAGAACTACTTCAAACGACTAAAGCGATATGAATTCTTTCACTCTAAGAGAACGTCGTCTAGAAGGCACTCCAGGTGGCGTTGCGTCGTCGGGAGGCGGAGGAGGAGGAGGAGGTGCGGGTGCACACTGTGCGTCTTTTGAGAGAGGGAGAGGAGTACGTGCACTGCGGACCAGCAGCCATTCTCCCCTGCAAGAAACATGTCCACATCAAGATCGGCAAGGAGACCGGAAGGAGACCGGTGCGGGTGGGTACTGTATGAAGGATACTAAAGCCGGATTAGAATGCGGGTGGGTACTGAAGGAGGGATACTGTATTCGGACTAGCATGCGGGTGGGTACTGAATATGGCGCGGATGGGTACTGTAGGTTGCTGTAGCTTGATATACTGTACCTTCAGGTTCTGCAAGAAGATGAAGGACCTGCGGGAGGACAATGCAGCGGTGGACAGTATCGAAGAGGTGATGGAATCGGATGAGATACTCGGAGACGAGGAGGCGGAGCATGCGGAGGCGGGGCCAGTACAGCCAGTGGAGCAGGCGATGGAGGAGGAGCAACAGGAAGTTGTTCAAGACTAATAGACTCTAAACATTTCGAATCTTGTAAATACTAGTGGATGTGCGCTTTTAGTGTACGTAATCTCGCCTCAACTTGCATAAACGTCAACAACACATGTTATGTACATCATTTCTCTTCTTATAGAATTATCATGTGTGGTTTGTATACATATTGGCAAATATAATGTGTGTTGAGATTGATTGCTGGACGCCAATGCTGCCTATGCTGACTAGAGACTCGGACTAGAAAGGGGGCGTGGCTAGAGTGGGAGGGGCATATTGCTGTGGGCAAGGGGGGGGGGTTCAGTGGAGGGTAGTAGATACTCGATTCGCACTCGTAACACGCCCGAAAAGTATAAATTGGGCTGAGTGGTTTCCGACGGATTGGTAGGCATAAAAGCGCAGAACGGAATTGTTAGATATGAACCTAGGAAAATTTATTACAAAATACCAAAAAACAGTTCACAGTGAATCTACTCAAATATAATCCAAAAAAATATACAATATACGTATTACATAACTGTATTGTTATTATTAAAGGCACAGGGGCGCTTAGTTTCGACTTTCGGTCATAGTTTGAGTCATAAAAAACGAGGCTAATGAAGAATAAAACGAAACTAATAAAGAAATTCGGTTCCCGCTACTTGCAAACAGTTTGGCCAAATTTTCATAAGTTTACGCTAAACGGCCCTGTGCTATCAAAAGCGCAGAACGGTTTTGGTGGTTTAGGGAGGGAAGCGGACTTTGTAGATGGCAGCCATAGCCTGAATCTCGTTGATATCATCCTCGGTCAGCGCAGTGCCCGCCTGCAGCTTCTTCTTCATTTCGGCGAGCAGCTCCCGGTCTGCAAAGGGAAAAAGGTGTTTGATCATTACTTATTAGAGAGGGCGCGCAGCGCCCTCTCTTTTGGCTTAGGATAGGGCTCGCGCCAGAATTTTCAATAAGCGATACCCAAAGGTCATGTTAGCAACCATGTGAACTCATCCGAACCATGTTAGTTAGATTCGCACCGTTCCGTAGGCCATATCACTGGTCGATGGCATCTTTGTATCTTTTCTCCGAAAGAAGTTATGAGCGATCGCGCGCACCCAAGAGGTGAGAGGCCAGCGCTTCCTTCCTTCCTTCCCGTCACGCAGACCGCCGACTTTTTCCAATGTGCACCCAACTTGCACCCAGCGTGTAGCCAGCCTTGCCGCCGCCAGCGTCTAATTCGCGCCGGGTTTGCATATTTTGGCTGGCTCACTATAACCAGGACGAGGCGCGATACCGATTGGTAGAAAACATGTGAAAACGTTTTTGAAACGTAACGACAATTCGTGAATACTTGTGATCTTCAAAGAGAGAGAGAGAGAGAGAGAGAGAGAGAGAGAGAGAGAGAGAGCAGAGAGAGAAAGAACAGGAGAGAAAGAAGAAAGCGAGAGAGAGCGGGGGGGGGGGTAGGGAGAGAAAAGAGAGTGAGTGAGTGAGTGAGTGAGTGAGTGAGTGAGTGAGTGAGTGAGTGAGTGAGTGAGTGAGTGAGTGAGTGAGTGAGTGAGTGAGTGAGTGAGTGAGTGAGTGAGTGAGTGAGTGAGTGAGTGAGTGAGTGAGTGAGTGAGTGAGTGAGTGAGTGAGTGAGTGAGTGAGTGAGTGAGTGAGTGAGTGAGTGAGTGAGTGAGTGAGTGAGTGAGTGAGTGAGTGAGTGAGTGAGTGAGTGAGTGAGTGAGTGAGTGAGTGAGTGAGTGAGTGAGTGAGTGAGTGAGTGAGTGAGTGTGAGTGAGTGAGTGAGTGAGTGAGTGAGTGAGTGAGTGAGTGAGTGAGTGAGTGAGTGAGTGAGTGAGTGAGTGAGTGAGTGAGTGAGTGAGTGAGTGAGTGAGTGAGTGAGTGAGTGAGTGAGTGAGTGAGTGAGTGAGTGAGTGAGTGAGTGAGTGAGTGAGTGAGTGAGTGAGTGAGTGAGTGAGTGAGTGAGTGAGTGAGTGAGTGAGTGAGTGAGTGAGTGAGTGAGTGAGTGAGTGAGTGAGTGAGTGAGTGAGTGAGTGAGTGAGTGAGTGAGTGAGTGAGTGAGTGAGTGAGTGAGTGAGTGAGTGAGTGAGTGAGTGAGTGAGTGAGTGAGTGAGTGAGTGAGTGAGTGAGTGAGTGAGTGAGTGAGTGAGTGAGTGAGTGAGTGAGTGAGTGAGTGAGTGAGTGAGTGAGTGAGTGAGTGAGTGAGTGAGTGAGTGAGTGAGTGAGTGAGTGAGTGAGTGAGTGAGTGAGTGAGTGAGTGAGTGAGTGTGAGAGAGAGAGATAGAGAGAGAGAACAATAGCGGGAGAAGGGAGAGAAATCAGTGAGATAGTGAGACAGTGAGAGGTGAAGATGAATAGTCATACTTCAGCGTATAGTAAAAATTTCAATGAAATTAAACAAAAGCACATACATTTTCTTTAAAAAGTACTTGCGTAAAGAGATTCACTTTGTCTTAACCCAATGCAACAAAAGCACATGCATAAAACATAAAACGTTTACAAATACTAACACAAACCTGCGACTCTCTCTCTCTCTCCTAATATTGACGTTATGTATAATTTTTTGTATCCTTATAAGTATTTCAAATGTTACTTTAACAGTCCGGTATGCGCAGGTTTGTGTTAGTATTTGTAAACGTTTTATGTTTTATGCATGTGCTTTTGTTGCATTGGGTTAAGACAAAGTGAATCTCTTTACGCAAGTACTTTTTAAAGAAAATTACTTATATAAATGCAATATGCAGTATATCGCATAAATATATCGCAAAACGTTATTGTCAAAACAAAGCCCAAAGAACTACGTACCACTTTCGTAGTCCTCCAAGTCGGTCTGTAGGAGGTATTCGTTGTCGTGAAATCCGGCAATGGCCTCGCGACACTGCGATGTCAAACATATTATAAAACATTTGTACACAATAATCACCATAGGGCACGTCTGGTGCGCTCGCTGCCATCTCCATTCCTTCATACACGCTCCACACGCGACGTGTGAGCAAAGCAGCAGCCTCAAAGATTACTGATTAGACTAAAGAGCGCAACTCAAATAGCAGTCCAACCATCTCGTTTCTTCCTTTCACTCTATTGGACTCGAGTAAATCAAATTTCTCATTTCGTCTCTTGTGTAGTCACCGCCTGGTGGATAGTTTGTGATAATGACAGCCGGATCAGTTGACGAAACTCACATGTCAGTCGCGAGCGAGAGAGGTCATATAGCGCGGGAAAGCGCTCGAGTGTGGAGCGGCTTCTTTGATTCGCAAGCCGGCTCATTTGATTATCTCACTTCTCATTTTCCCGTCCCGCGAGCGGTTGCCCCTTCCCGCGCTCCCTCGAAAGACCACCCGACGACAATGAAAGTCACCGCCGCCGCCTTTTTACCGCCGATATGAGGTTTCGTGGAGTATCGACTGATTCTCAGATTGAAGCCGTTCACTGTGAGACGATAAGGTAACGCCAAATAAGACTGTGGAAGTGCAACTAGTCGGCGAAGCGCTTGGAGGAAAAGGGGTAGTGCCATATCGTCCAACCATCTCGTTTCGTCCAATCTCTCGTTTCGTCCAACTTGCTTATATTTTAAACATAATATTGTCAAAAATATTCGAGCGTCTTGTTTCGTCCAACTAATAGTGAAAACAAATCGTTTCGTCCTGGCTGGTCGTTTTTTTCTAAGTTGTGCTACTTTTCGATCAAATCTAAAGTGATCTCATGAGGAAGGTTTACGTAGTCTCCCGCTTGATTAAAAAAACTGTTTCTTCTTTTCAAACGCTATCAAATATAAAACAAACACAACTAAAACAAAAACAACAACAACAACATGTGTTTTCATATTCATTAAATTACCGTACTTGCGCCAAAGGTTGCGACAAATTTATGGATTTTACGGATTCCTGACAAGAAACAATCGACAAGAACAACAAGAAAATATACATATTTATCTATTCATCGCATGCAAATTACAAAATATAGAGATATAAACTAGAAAGAACAATTACAAAATATAGAGATATGTTTCAAAGTATTTCAAAGTATCGAAGTATCGTATTAACAAAGTGTTCATGATAGGAGATATTTCTCATATGAAATGTAACATTCTCTACAAAAAAATAGATGTAGCATTTCAAACATACAAACAATCATCAAACATAATAACGGAACTGTACATCAAAATATGAATAACTTACGAAAAATGTATCAAAGGCTCACATATACAAGTTGTCTCATACTTGGTTCAAATTCGGTCACCTTCATCCAGCGCAGCAGTCGCATTCCAAATCGCACTTCCGAGAGTCTGAAAGGAATGATTACTACAAACGTCGATACAAACATCGACGTACCGACTGCTGATCTAGCTGGGGCACGTACTGAGGCGAGCTGTTGAAGAAGTCAAGGGATGCAGCGTTCGGACGGTTCGACGGTCGATCGGTTATGTCCAATTGCGTTGTGGACGATTTCACCTGCAACCAAGTACGAGCATTTCTCCACCCAATCAATAATCAATCAATATGAAACTCACCGTCAGAGGGGTGAGAGGGCGGAACGCGCCCGGAGACGACGAGTCCGTCAACGGTGCCGCCTGCAATCAAGTCCGACCATCTCTCAACCCAATCAATAATCAATCAATGACTCACCATAGAGTTGACGGTGGGAGAGGAGACGGCTTGGGAAAGGAATTGAACATTCCTACCGAGGGAGACCCAGACGGCGTCTGGAATATACACAGTCAAATAAGGTGAACCAATCAATAATTAATCGATATAAATCTCACCGGAATCGGGGTTGGAATGAAGAATCAGGTCGGAATGGAGAACGCTCCCTGGGTACCCATCGACGCTCCCGCCTACAACCACGTCAGACCATTCCTCCTCCCAATCAATAATCAATCAATATGACACTCACCGGCAGTTGAGTGAGAGTGCGGAAAGCGCCCTGAGCGACCATCGATGAGTGTGCCGACTCTGCCGCCTACAACCACGTCAGACCATTCCTCCTCCCAATCAATAATCAATCAATATGACACTCACCGGCAGTTGAGTGAGAGTGCGGAAAGCGCCCTGAGCGACCATCGATGAGTGTGCCGACTCTGCCGCCTACAACCACGTCAGACCATTCCTCCTCCCAATCAATAATCAATCAATATGACACTCACCGGCAGTTGAGTGAGAGTGCGGAAAGCGCCCTGAGCGACCATCGATGAGTGTGCCGACTCTGCCGCCTGCAATCAAATCCGACCATTTCTCCACCCAATCAATAATCAATCAATGACTCACCATAGAGTTCACGTTGGGTGTGAGCATATCTGGACGGCCGGAGTTGATCATGTCCATAGAGGGAGACACAGACGGGGTCTGAGACAAATACAGTCAACACGCAGGTGATCCAATCAATAATCAAATCGATATAAACCTCACCTGCATAGGGGTCGGAATGGAGAACGCTCCCGGAGTGCCCACTGACTGTGTTCGACAAAGACCACTCGATCGATACGGATTCTCCTGTGATCATACAGAATAACACAATGGAAATATTCAAAATACTCACCATCGAAGAAGGAGCAGATGGAGAAGTAGCCAACCTTACATCACTCTCCAGTCCCACATGAGCACCGCTTGACGATGCTGACTAGAATCAAACACGACCGTTTCTTCACGCAATCATTAATCAATCGATAACGCACCGTGGCGTGCGCGGGAGCGAGCGTGCAAAGCTCCTCCGGCAGATTGATGTTCTTCTAGACTATGTTATTGCAAACAAGAACGAGAATGACAACAAATTGTTTCCACATGCTCACCTCAGCGGTACGACCCAGTTGGTAGACACGAGTGAGAAGAGGCAGGGTTGATAGTTCCTTGCTCTCCAACAGCCGTCTCACTTCTCCACATGCAATCACACCAGTTCTCTGAACAATTCAAAATCGTTTGAAAAACATATGAACCCACCTTTTTCGTAGGACTTTTGACCTGCTTGTTCACCTCTCCTAGTCGCGTCATAACTTGTTGTAGAGTGAAGTCGGCGTGAAGTTTCTTCACAAACATTGCAGGAGTCGGATGTCTCCCATACACCCCCTTAAATCAAATTTAAATCGAAAACATAAGAAAATCATCTGACCCTGTCCACTTTGTGACTGCTCTCGATTCCATTGCTGGTTATCACACCTCCACAGACCACCTCGCGCCACTTGTTCCAGTCTTCTGCCGGCACACGAGCACCTTCTCCGGCCCAACCATCGCATATGTACTTGTTGTACACTGGAAAAATATCACTGAGAAGAAAGATTGAAATGTCACTAACATTGCAGTCCTGGTTTCTTCCTGACGTAGCTCTGCATCTCGTTGAATGCCGCGTGCACAAGAGAAGGGTGTATGAACGCGAGCCCTACACAACATGCGCGGTACTCCTCAGCTTCGACGGTGAGACTGGTCTTAGTGTCTGAAAGAAAACTTGCTTGCTAAAAACAGTTTTTTTCCCAAACAAAAAACTTAAACTAACCTCTACAACTTCTACTAACTAACAACTTCAACTAACTTCAACTTTTTCAAACAACTAACCGACTGCCTCCTTCCACTTCTTCCGCCACGCAGCGCGAACATGAAAAAAGCACACACTGATGTACACACGTGGCCAAATCATCCGGCACGCATTCAAGTATGCACTCTCGCAGTCTAAACACAGAGTAAGACATCTTAAATCAAACGAACAAAATACGTACCGTGTATCACAAGCTTCGGTCCAGACCATGGGTTGGTAGGGGTGGTCAGAACTGATTCCAAGATGGAGAGCACAGTCGTGTACGAGGAGCGGCGGTGAGAGCGGAGCAGGCAAACACATCCATCGTGGAACGTGCCGTGTTCATCCTACAGTAAACAACTCTTTGTAACCATAAAAGTTCGATTACATACCAATACGCCAAGTCGGAAGATTTGCGTCCACCCTCTTGGTGCAGTAAAATAGGTACAGTACAATTCCTAAAAAGTCAAAAACCACTGAAATTTTTTAATTTTTTTTAAAAAATCTAAAAAATTCGTATAACTCGGTTCATAGGAAGAATTCAAGGTTGCAATAAAAGAGACGATTGATCTATGGGTTGATCTCAATACGGCCGCATGGTTTGTTTGCCATTTTTCTGTTTTTGAATAGGAGTTTTCACTCATATGATTTCTCAGTGGATTCCGCTAGAAATGACGGCCGTTGTGCATTAGAATCGTCGCTTTATTTGCATAAAAATTGGTCGCCCATTGCCATTTCCCAGTGCCGCTCATTTCTTCCCCCGCCACTCGTGTTCGGTTGTGCGTAGTGAGAATCTCGCCTTTCGCGTCTTTTTCACGGTTTCGTCATCACGTGAGTTTTTTCATGACTTTTCATGATTTCTTCCAATTTTCATGTACATTATTATACATGATATATGTATTGATAGTTGTAGTGTTTTGTTAATGCACTTGTATCTTTTATACATGATTTATCATATAACATCAACTAGAAACATGCATGCGATTCAGTGATTTCGGTGAGACTATTAGCTAATTCGGTTTTGTGGATGTGGGATTCAGCGCCTATCTTCATCAATGTAGCCTCCCTTAGCCGCGATGACTTTCTTGATGTTCTTGTGGGTGAGACGGATGAGTGAGCGACACTTTTCCGGTGTCAGGGTTTGCCAATAGGCCTGGATCGCAGCCTTGAGCTCCTCGATGGTGCGAGGAAAGGGGCGTCTCTTCCGAATGAACCTCTTCATGTTGCCCCACGCGTATTCGATACAGTTGATGTCAGGTGATTCAGGTGGCCAGTCTGGGAAGGTCTTGATTCCCAGAGATTCCTTAGCCTTGCGAGAGTAGACAGACGTGTGGACCGGGCTGTTGTCTTCCAGGAGAAACGCGTTCTGCAGTCCCCCGTAGGCAGTCTTCGCGAAGGGATAGTACGCTTGCATGAGAAGATCGATGTAACGCTTGGATTCGAGCCTGACGGAACCAGGTAGAATAATGAGACGTGTAGCCCCTCCAATAGCCATTCCTTTCCTTTCTCTGCTAGCGCGCGGTCGCGTGCCTTTCCCTGTTATTCCCCCGACCCCTGAACAATGCTGTGCGGCGGAGGACACTAACCGGACTGGTACTTGATTTTGCTACTCTCTACATCTACGGCATTGAGACTGGAGAGGAATCCTCGAAGACGATGAAACTCTCGGAGACGTCTCTTCGCGATCGATCGTTGAAGCCCGGATCTTCCGCCGCCGAGATCGAAACTTCCCCAGAAGCCGCAAGCAGGGGATGACAAGCATCACCAATAGCACGCACGCATCCACGGGACTACCGAAATCCGTGTTATTGGGACTCGCAGTAGGCGTTGCATTACTGTATTTTACCGTAACCGTGCCGTAATTTACATAATTGTAATGTGCTATTTGATTCGAGATAAACATTCTGATTCTGATTCTGTAGCCCCTCGCGCACTGATTCCCGCCCAGACATGGAGGCGAGCGGGATGCTTGCCCACCGCGCGCAGTCTCCTTGTGTATGGATCGGTGCTTCGCATGTAGCAGTGAGTAAAGTGGACAAAAATCCCAAATGATTGGCTGAAAATACATGAGTTATGATTCGCAGGCAGTTGTATACTGTACTGCGTGTTTTTTTAAAGTCTCGCTTATTTCTAGTTGCTGGCAAAAATCCCCGCCCAGCGCCGGATTCGAACCCACGTCCCATCAAATCCTCTGGATTTATAGGCGCGCGCTCTGCCGATTGAGCCACAAGCTCTTGTGTGTGTCTCTCTCAGAAAACAATCCACTTCATGGCGCCGCGATTGTTTATTCAACAAAAACTTAAATCAGGAAACAAAACGAACCATCAATCTTATCCTTACAACTAACAAACATTCACAATAAATTCACAATCTAACAAACAGTGTGATAACACTACATTATAGTACAGACCGATTACACCGCCAGTCCCTCCTGCTCCTTCTGCTCGATAAACTTCACGAAGTCCTCCTCAGCCTCATCGTCCTCCTCGTCGTGGTGGTGCGGATCGATGATGACGTCAGTCATCGCAGTGATCAGCAGACCGTCCTTCTTGATGAACTTCTGCTCGACCTTCTTGACGTGGTCGAAGTAGGGCTTGATCTTGTCACGATCGAACGACTCGGCCAGCTTGATGGCCATCTGTTTGAGGACGGGCAGCTTCGTCTGAGTGGTGCTCTCCTTGCGCACCTTGCCCTTGATGAACCCCCAGAGCATCTCAATCGGGTTAAAGTCACAGTGGTACGGCGGCTGCCGCACCACTGCTCCTCCCCTAGCCTGTACCCAGTTGTCGATGGAATACTTGACCTGCTTCTTCCTGCCGCCGACACTGGCAAAGTACATGTCCAGCTCCTTCTGCAGTAGCGCCTTCTTCATCTTAGGAGCGAGCTTCACTCCCTTCTCCTCCAGGTAAGCGCGGATGACTCCCACAGTGCTGCTCTTGGTAGGAACAGACTCTTCCACCTTGGAATGGTAGCTCGCGTTGTCCATGATAACAATGACCTTCCTGCCATTGGCCACCTTCTCCGCCTCCTCATACATGGAGCGGAACCAGTCCTCGAACACCTCAGCAGTCATGGCCCTGTGATAATCGCCATCTGCGACGTCACCGGCGTTCGTGGTGAACACGCGGAACGAGCCGGGAACGAAACCCTCCTGACAGATCGCACCGATAACGATTCCCCTCTGCCCCCTGTCAGGCGGGCAGGTCGGACCGGAAGAGAGGCCGAGGCGCTTCGAAGCACGCGGATCGAGGAGCATCCTGTTGTCGTGCCAGTCGCGCACGTGCGACATCCCGGCAAAGATCCACGTTTCGTCAAGATAGACGAGAAAGCAGTCTGCGAGACGGAGAATGTGGATCTCGCGCAGGAAGCTCGCGCGCCACCTGAAATCGCAGGTTGCGGGCGGAGCCAAAGTGGGCGGAGCCAAAGTGGGCGGATTGCGGAAAGAGACATCATTTCCAGTCCGATTAACTATTGTGTGTTTGAAATGCATTCCTTCTGAACCCTCTTCCCGACCACAATTTGTCCATTTCATCGCACCCCTATTTGTCGTATAATCTCATTCCCACTCTTTCTCATCCCCATTAATTCCCTTATTCTCACTCACTTCACTAGGTCTGGGCGGTCGAATATCACAAGACGACCAGTTATCTTCTTGAACGACATCCCCATCCCATGCAGGATGTTGCGGAAGGTCTGCTCGCAGACGTTGAAGTCGAACACTCCAATGTAGGCTCTCCTGATGTGCTGGTTCATATCGCGCGGCACCACCGGCGCCTGGTGGACGTAGCAGACATGCACCTCCCTCCTGATTCGATCCTTGACAAAGTCGGGGCACTTGCGAGCCGCCGCCAGCCAGACATCCTTGCGCGCACGGGGCTTCAGCTTCGGGCGACACGGAGGCAACAGGGTTCCGGAATCTCCCGTCTTGTGGAGAATCTTGATCACGGTCTTCCTCCTGATCTGCAGAATGGTAGCGGTTAGTGCAGGCGTGTCTTCGAAAACCGTTCCGACAGCCTCCACTCCAAGCGCCATGGAAACCCCCTCCAAATATCGAGCAAGACGGCTCACACACACAGCTGTCTTAGCGCAGATGGTGTTGCCCTTTCTGCATGTGTTTGTACCCTTCTTTCGAAACACCTTAAAACATTCAATCAAACATTCATTAACAAATATTTATCGAACTAATAACTGTGCACATCCGGCTTCGCGAGAATACACATATAATTACGACTTTATAAATTACTGCGACACGTTCTTACAATGCTACAATATAATGACAAACGAAGATACAGTAAGATAATATTGGCTACCTTGAGAATGCGCTTGGGGTTGAGGGAGTACTCCGGGAGCATGTCGAGAAGGGCCTGGCGCGCCTTGTGTCCACAGTAGTCGTGGTCGGGACGCACGTCGCGGTCGTATCGTACTGCAAAACACACATTAATAACCCTTAAAATCATCGATATATACTACTGATTCATTGATTGATTTATCAATCGATTGATTGATGCGAATTCACGCAACGGAAAATAGAGCTAACAGCGGGGGTACTGTAGCTGCTTCATGAATTCGATAAACAACAATCAACTCACTATACGGTGGCGGCGTCATTGTGCTGGGAGCTTCACCGGGGGGAGAGGGCGACGTGGACGGCGGTGAAGACGGAGAGAAGGACTTGGAAGAGGGGGAGACGGGCTCTCCATACGACGGCGCTTCAACGCCCTTGCCGGGTCCGACGGCTGCAGCGGGCCGGTGCCTGGCTTCACTGTGACGAATGTGCGCGTCTCTCCGCCAGCTCCCACTCGCACCACCATTCGAGTGACCTGTAATGGGGGACAGTAATGTAAATTACCAGAATTTAAAATGGAACACACCTGTGCCGGCGGGAGGGGAAGTGCGGGAGGCAGCGGTGGCAGACCCAGTTCTTCTCGCGACTGCTCATCTTCCGCAACGAGGGATGGGGGCACAGACTGCACCTCCATACCTATACAGTATTATATAACACATGTATACAATTATTTAAAAACAAACGGGCACAACACAGCGTTCGGTGACAAATAACATGTTGCATCATTCGAAAAAAGCAGTCATTTTAACTTGGAAAAGCTAATAGGTGTATGAAAATCATCATATTTGAGAAATATAATATGTAGATGTAATATAAAAAACAAATATCAACATTTAAAGCAAACAATAGATCATAAATTAAAACAAAACGGCAGAATTTTGTCGATCAGCTGTTTGAAAACATAAGTTTCGAAAGAGCTGCTCTTAGTTACCGTATCGAACCATTTTCCTACTTCTCCATCTGCTCCTTCTTCGATGGTGAGTATTTTGAATATTTCCATTGTGTTATTCTGTATGATCACAGGAGAATCCGTATCGATCGAGTGGTCTTTGTCGAACACAGTCAGTGGGCACTCCGGGAGCGTTCTCCATTCCGACCCCTATGCAGGTGAGGTTTATATCGATTTGATTATTGATTGGATCACCTGCGTGTTGACTGTATTTGTCTCAGACCCCGTCTGTGTCTCCCTCTATGGACATGATCAACTCCGGCCGTCCAGATATGCTCACACCCAACGTGAACTCTATGGTGAGTCATTGATTGATTATTGATTGGGTGGAGAAATGGTCGGATTTGATTGCAGGCGGCAGAGTCGGCACACTCATCGATGGTCGCTCAGGGCGCTTTCCGCACTCTCACTCAACTGCCGGTGAGTGTCATATTGATTGATTATTGATTGGGAGGAGGAATGGTCTGACGTGGTTGTAGGCGGCAGAGTCGGCACACTCATCGATGGTCGCTCAGGGCGCTTTCCGCACTCTCACTCAACTGCCGGTGAGTGTCATATTGATTGATTATTGATTGGGAGGAGGAATGGTCTGACGTGGTTGTAGGCGGCAGAGTCGGCACACTCATCGATGGTCGCTCAGGGCGCTTTCCGCACTCTCACTCAACTGCCGGTGAGTGTCATATTGATTGATTATTGATTGGGAGGAGGAATGGTCTGACGTGGTTGTAGGCGGCAGAGTCGGCACACTCATCGATGGTCGCTCAGGGCGCTTTCCGCACTCTCACTCAACTGCCGGTGAGTGTCATATTGATTGATTATTGATTGGGAGGAGGAATGGTCTGACGTGGTTGTAGGCGGCAGAGTCGGCACACTCATCGATGGTCGCTCAGGGCGCTTTCCGCACTCTCACTCAACTGCCGGTGAGTGTCATATTGATTGATTATTGATTGGGAGGAGGAATGGTCTGACGTGGTTGTAGGCGGCAGAGTCGGCACACTCATCGATGGTCGCTCAGGGCGCTTTCCGCACTCTCACTCAACTGCCGGTGAGTGTCATATTGATTGATTATTGATTGGGAGGAGGAATGGTCTGACGTGGTTGTAGGCGGCAGAGTCGGCACACTCATCGATGGTCGCTCAGGGCGCTTTCCGCACTCTCACTCAACTGCCGGTGAGTGTCATATTGATTGATTATTGATTGGGAGGAGGAATGGTCGGATTTGATTGCAGGCGGCAGAGTCGGCACACTCATCGATGGTCGCTCAGGGCGCTTTCCGCACTCTCACTCAACTGCCGGTGAGTGTCATATTGATTGATTATTGATTGGGAGGAGGAATGGTCTGACGTGGTTGTAGGCGGCAGAGTCGGCACACTCATCGATGGTCGCTCAGGGCGCTTTCCGCACTCTCACTCAACTGCCGGTGAGTGTCATATTGATTGATTATTGATTGGGAGGAGGAATGGTCTGACGTGGTTGTAGGCGGCAGAGTCGGCACACTCATCGATGGTCGCTCAGGGCGCTTTCCGCACTCTCACTCAACTGCCGGTGAGTGTCATATTGATTGATTATTGATTGGGAGGAGGAATGGTCTGACGTGGTTGTAGGCGGGAGCGTCGATGGGTACCCAGGGAGCGTTCTCCATTCCGACCTGATTCTTCATTCCAACCCCGATTCCGGTGAGATTTATATCGATTAATTATTGATTGGTTCACCTTATTTGACTGTGTATATTCCAGACGCCGTCTGGGTCTCCCTCGGTAGGAATGTTCAATTCCTTTCCCAAGCCGTCTCCTCTCCCACCGTCAACTCTATGGTGAGTCATTGATTGATTATTGATTGGGTTGAGAGATGGTCGGACTTGATTGCAGGCGGCACCGTTGACGGACTCGTCGTCTCCGGGCGCGTTCCGCCCTCTCACCCCTCTGACGGTGAGTTTCATATTGATTGATTATTGATTGGGTGGAGAAATGCTCGTACTTGGTTGCAGGTGAAATCGTCCACAACGCAATTGGACATAACCGATCGACCGTCGAACCGTCCGAACGCTGCATCCCTTGACTTCTTCAACAGCTCGCCTCAGTACGTGCCCCAGCTAGATCAGCAGTCGGTACGTCGATGTTTGTATCGACGTTTGTAGTAATCATTCCTTTCAGACTCTCGGAAGTGCGATTTGGAATGCGACTGCTGCGCTGGATGAAGGTGACCGAATTTGAACCAAGTATGAGACAACTTGTATATGTGAGCCTTTGATACATTTTTCGTAAGTTATTCATATTTTGATGTACAGTTCCGTTATTATGTTTGATGATTGTTTGTATGTTTGAAATGCTACATCTATTTTTTGTAGAGAATGTTACATTTCATATGAGAAATATCTCCTATCATGAACACTTTGTTAATACGATACTTCGATACTTTGAAATACTTTGAAACATATCTCTATATTTTGTAATTGTTCTTTCTAGTTTATATCTCTATATTTTGTAATTTGCATGCGATGAATAGATAAATATGTATATTTTCTTGTTGTTCTTGTCGATTGTTTCTTGTCAGGAATCCGTAAAATCCATAAATTTGTCGCAACCTTTGGCGCAAGTACGGTAATTTAATGAATATGAAAACACATGTTGTTGTTGTTGTTTTTGTTTTAGTTGTGTTTGTTTTATATTTGATAGCGTTTGAAAAGAAGAAACAGTTTTTTTAATCAAGCGGGAGACTACGTAAACCTTCCTCATGAGATCACTTTAGATTTGATCGAAAAGTAGCACAACTTAGAAAAAAACGACCAGCCAGGACGAAACGATTTGTTTTCACTATTAGTTGGACGAAACAAGACGCTCGAATATTTTTGACAATATTATGTTTAAAATATAAGCAAGTTGGACGAAACGAGAGATTGGACGAAACGAGATGGTTGGACGATATGGCACTACCCCTTTTCCTGGGGTCCAAGCGCTTCGCCGACTAGTTGCACTTCCACAGTCTTATTTGGCGTTACCTTATCGTCTCACAGTGAACGGCTTCAATCTGAGAATCAGTCGATACTCCACGAAACCTCATATCGGCGGTAAAAAGGCGGCGGCGGTGACTTTCATTGTCGTCGGGTGGTCTTTCGAGGGAGCGCGGGAAGGGGCAACCGCTCGCGGGACGGGAAAATGAGAAGTGAGATAATCAAATGAGCCGGCTTGCGAATCAAAGAAGCCGCTCCACACTCGAGCGCTTTCCCGCGCTATATGACCTCTCTCGCTCGCGACTGACATGTGAGTTTCGTCAACTGATCCGGCTGTCATTATCACAAACTATCCACCAGGCGGTGACTACACAAGAGACGAAATGAGAAATTTGATTTACTCGAGTCCAATAGAGTGAAAGGAAGAAACGAGATGGTTGGACTGCTATTTGAGTTGCGCTCTTTAGTCTAATCAGTAATCTTTGAGGCTGCTGCTTTGCTCACACGTCGCGTGTGGAGCGTGTATGAAGGAATGGAGATGGCAGCGAGCGCACCAGACGTGCCCTATGGTGATTATTGTGTACAAATGTTTTATAATATGTTTGACATCGCAGTGTCGCGAGGCCATTGCCGGATTTCACGACAACGAATACCTCCTACAGACCGACTTGGAGGACTACGAAAGTGGTACGTAGTTCTTTGGTAGGGACCACAACGAGTTTTTCTGATGTATAAATGTGGTATTAGATTTGAAATAATAATGTAGATAGTTTCAAGCTGATTTCAAAAATATAAAATGTTCATAGGGTTCATTGTTCACGTTGCGCTCTAATTCCGCACGGCGCGCGCACATCCGAGCGCGCGCTCACACAGGGAAAGTGCGACATAGGGCGGCTAGATCAAAGCACTGATGACGTCATAAACTGTGAAATTATGAATAAAATTGTTACTAACGGTATCAGTAAGCTTTGTTTGATTGTAATCAATTAGTACTTGATAAAACACGTATCTTACAACATAGTTTTTCATTACTTGTTTTGGGCGCTGGCGGCTAGATCAAAGAAATATGACGTCATTATATAACATTTATTCAATTTTCACTACTTTACGGGGCACGTTTTCCCATAAATCAAATACCGTTGAAATCAGCGCGGAAGGGCGAATCGTTCTACGCTAATTAGAACAAGTAACGTGTCCAGTCAGAAAATGTTACATGATTTCGACAGAAATTCTACGTGTCACGTTGTGGTCCCTAGTTCTTTGGGCTTTGTTTTGACAATAACGTTTTGCGATATATTTATGCGATATACTGCATATTGCATTTATATAAGTAATTTTCTTTAAAAAGTACTTGCGTAAAGAGATTCACTTTGTCTTAACCCAATGCAACAAAAGCACATGCATAAAACATAAAACGTTTACAAATACTAACACAAACCTGCGCATACCGGACTGTTAAAGTAACATTTGAAATACTTATAAGGATACAAAAAATTATACATAACGTCAATATTAGGAGAGAGAGAGAGAGTCGCAGGTTTGTGTTAGTATTTGTAAACGTTTTATGTTTTATGCATGTGCTTTTGTTGCATTGGGTTAAGACAAAGTGAATCTCTTTACGCAAGTACTTTTTAAAGAAAATGTATGTGCTTTTGTTTAATTTCATTGAAATTTTTACTATACGCTGAAGTATGACTATTCATCTTCACCTCTCACTGTCTCACTATCTCACTGATTTCTCTCCCTTCTCCCGCTATTGTTCTCTCTCTCTATCTCTCTCTCTCACACTCACTCACTCACTCACTCACTCACTCACTCACTCACTCACTCACTCACTCACTCACTCACTCACTCACTCACTCACTCACTCACTCACTCACTCACTCACTCACTCACTCACTCACTCACTCACTCACTCACTCACTCACTCACTCACTCACTCACTCACTCACTCACTCACTCACTCACTCACTCACTCACTCACTCACTCACTCACTCACTCACTCACTCACTCACTCACTCACTCACTCACTCACTCACTCACTCACTCACTCACTCACTCACTCACTCACTCACTCACTCACTCACTCACTCACTCACTCACTCACTCACTCACTCACTCACTCACTCACTCACTCACTCACTCACTCACTCACTCACTCACTCACTCACTCACTCACTCACTCACTCACTCACTCACTCACTCACTCACTCACTCACTCACTCACTCACTCACTCACTCACTCACTCACTCACTCACTCACTCACTCACTCACTCACTCACTCACTCACTCACTCACTCACTCACTCACTCACTCACTCACTCACTCACTCACTCACTCACTCACTCACTCACTCACTCACTCACTCACTCACTCACTCACTCACTCACTCACTCACTCACTCACTCACTCACTCACTCACTCACTCACTCACTCACTCACTCACTCACTCACTCACTCACTCACTCACTCACTCACTCACTCACTCACTCACTCACTCACTCACTCACTCACTCACTCACTCACTCACTCACTCACTCACTCACTCACTCACTCACTCACTCACTCACTCACTCACTCACTCACTCACTCACTCATCGAACAACGCATTCATGAATTTGTTGCACTATCTCGACAACACTATGTATAAACAAGGTTCGGAACGTACGTAAATAGTTGTGCAAGCAATATCTTGTTTTATCTGTATTCACTACATGCTTCCGTCTGCCGTATGTGGTAATTCAAATTAATCTGTCCGACTACTTATCACGTTTATCACGTACACACTAGGATATCACCCCATTTTCGCTGCAATTAGACAATGCCTTATCACTTATCACTCATGACTTATCGGAATACACAGACAGCTTTTTTCGGATTTGCTAATCGGCACGCGCGATGGCATACTTTGATCGCACAGCTCGCGCATATAAAGCGAATCATACAGCAGTAGTATTAGCTTTTGCGAATCTCCAGCAATGGTGAGTGCAATTCTACTGTCCAATGAATTTAGTGTAATTTACATTTCAAAACCGACTTTACCGATAATCATACGCTATGTAGCTTCCGTTTCAA
Organism: Rhabditoides inermis; assembly: GCA_963966185.1. NCBI lineage: Eukaryota > Metazoa > Nematoda > Chromadorea > Rhabditida > Rhabditidae > Rhabditoides > Rhabditoides inermis. Next base: position 205,910 of record CAWZYM010000209.1, on the reverse strand, counting down.
ACCAAAACAATTATTAAAAACGCCGTGAATATACGAATATTGTCTGATTATCAGTTTCAATCAATCAACTGTTCAGAGGTTCCTCCTCACTGCCTGCCTGGTGGCAGCCGCCGCCGCTTTCACCCCCTCCCACCTCACCGGCCAGTCCCTTGTTGACTATGTGAATGAGCAGAAGAGCACCTGGACTGTGAGTTGATTGTATGCCTCTGTACCCGAACCCATTATTCATTGCAGGGAGAGACAGATATAATGTCGATAGAATGTGTCGTTCATGACTGACATGCACTTGTTGTGTTTCTCTCACAGGCCTCCCGCTCGGTGTACCCTCTGAAGCAGATGGTGGCCAAGCTGATGGACCCGATGTATCTGCGCCCTCGCGAGAACGGACAGGTCGAGGAGGAGGTGCGAGTTGTAACTTCTCACAAATGACACTTTCTGGGGATTTGGTATTACTATTGTTCACAGTGCCGTGTTCTCTTATGTGTTCTAATGTCCGTCCGTAGCTTTGATTATAATCTCATTCACTTTACGATAAGCGCCTCTGTCCAATGGTCGGAAAGTGGTTCATCATTGAGTTGAGCCTCTACAAAACATGGTGTATTGGCCGTTTTCATCATGACACTTCCTTGCAGAAGGTGCAGCCGGCTTTGCTGGACACTCTGCCCGAGTCGTTCGACGCGCGCCAGCAGTGGCCGCACTGCGCCTCCATCGGAACGATCCGCGATCAGGCCGATTGCGGTGAGTGAATCGATCGGTAACGCGCCAACTTGCTGCTATCAATGAGACGATGTCAAATTCGTGCTGGGCGTTCGGCTCGGCCGAGGCGATGTCCGATCGGATCTGCATTGCCACCAAGGGAGACACGCAGGTAATGAATACATCCAATCGTTACCCAATGGGCACCGGGCAGAACAAAAAAGAGAAAACAAAACATGGAGGACAGAGATGTGTGAGAGACTACGAAATTTGTCATTCAGGTCTCGCTCTCCGCCGATGACATCATGTCCTGCTGCACCTGGTTCTGCGGAAACGGTAAAGAGTCATCGGTGTTTGAGGAGATACAAATCGTTTTTGAAAAGCTACATAAGACGTTAGAGAGTCATTATCTTTCCAATTCCTTATCAGTCAAATATGGAAACAACGTATGTATTGAATACATTTACAAGAACTTACAGCCACAACAATCCATGCAAGAGCTGCATCTAACGATAGCGTGGTATTGATGACAAACTTGAAAACGTTGTTGAAATGTAGGGTGCGAGGGCGGCTACCCGTACGACGCGTGGAAGTACTGGGTGTCGCACGGCATCGTCACCGGCAGCAACTACACCGCCCATCAGGTGCATCCAATTCAACTTCCCATTCTAACCGATATCACACTCGCTGCTACCAGTGCGCGTTGATCGATATGCGTTCAGGGCTGCTTGCACCCTTATTTTTTTTATGGTGTATCACTCCATGTTGGTGGTTTCAAATGAAATCCGTCTCAGTATAGAGACGTGACACTCACTCGCTGTTGCATGTAGAATTGTTTTTCTTTGTTCGAGGTGACGCCTATTACAGATCTGTGTGCTGACTCCAGTACAATACGTGAAACATATAGTACAAATGATCAGATAAAAGTCACAACAAAGTCTTCTATTGCAGAAACTGCTTCACAGTCAAAATTGTGAAGCGTATAAAGAAAGAAATTACAGTTTCAGAGCGTGTCTCATGATCAATAATTGTTGTATATTACAGACATGTGCATAACATAGTTATATCGTGAACCCGAAACGTATTCCAACTTGATGTTTGAGGGCTGCAAGCCGTACCCGATCGCTCCTTGCGGAAACCACACCAACGAGCCCTACTATCACAAGTGCAAGGAGGAAAAGTCGCCCAAGTGCGAGCACTCATGCCAGGTAAGAAAAAAGTTTGAAACTGTAGTGAATTTGAGAGTGTCATTTGTCATTAGCAATCCTGACCGGTTGAGAAAACAAAGAAGTTTGAAACTGTAACGAATTTGAGAATGTTATTGAAACTTCTGATCGGTGAGAAAAAATATTTTGTGGATCAAGAATTTTTTAGGCCGGCTATCCGCTCACCTACGATCAGGACAAGCATTGGGGAAAGACCGGATACAAGGTATGAGATAATGTTCGCTATTCAATATCAAACTCGCTGCTACCAGTGAGCGGTGCGGTAATCGATACCTGTTTAGGTGAGGAAGAGCGAGGAGGAGATCATGCAGGAGATCTACCAGCACGGACCCGTCACCGCCACATACACCGTCTACGAGGACTTCTACCACTACAACGTGAGCTATATAAGAGCTACACAACACATGAAATCTACTATTGCCGTAGAAAACGCTGCCGTAAAAGCTGCGTCCTGCACACGGACTTGCACAGATACAGTATTAGCGCACACTTTGCGCGGGCCAGTTCATAACTAACGAGACATCATCTTTGTGAGATTGTTTTGTTTGTTGGTATTGCGTTTATTTCACTACTCATAGAGAGTAACAAGGACATAGCCGTACCGAATGTTCTCAGCCGAAAACAAGACAGAACTTTGGTTTATAACGACTGAGTTTTTTTTCAGTAAAAACACACTGGAGCGATAATGGCGTGTGTACGCACGTAGTTTTTTTCCATCTTCGTACTCGACTATAGTACTACTATACTACATCACAACATCACTCGCATCACTCGACAGATCGAGACCACATCTTCACTCGATTGATTCCTAGGGCGGCGTGTACCAGCACCTGTCCGGCGGGCAGCTCGGCGGACACGCTGTGCGCATGCTCGGGTGGGGAGTCGACGGCGGCATCAAGTACTGGCTGGTGAGTCTCTCCCTCTCTCTCTCTCTCTCTCTCTCTCTCTCTCCCTCTCTCTCTCTCTCCCTCTCCCTCTCTCTCTCTTTCTCTCTCTCTATGCTCTCTCTCTCCCCCCCTCTCCCTCTCTCACTCTCTCTCTCTCTCTTTCTCTCTCTATCCATCTCGCTCTCTCTATCTCTACTATTATCTATCTCCTCGCTCTCAGATATTGCACTATTCATAAACGCAGGAACACATTGACAGGGCTGCTGCAGGAACACGACGTTAGCACTTTGTTCCCGCCGCAGTCCTGCCACTTTTTCCATAGCAGTCCCTACATCTTTCCAGATCGCCAACTCGTGGAACACCGACTGGGGAGAGCACGGCTTCTTCCGCATTCTCAGAGGACAGGACGAGTGCGGGATCGAAAGCGGAATTACTGCCGGAGAGCCCAAGATTTGAAGTGTGAAAGTTTTATGAACAACGATAAATCAAGTTTTTCGATTTTCACTGTCATAGAGCCCAAGATATGTAAATTCCATTTCTTTTTGTCACTGCGGCCGGTCGGGTGCGTTTCTCGTTGTTTTTGTTCCGCAATTTCTGGATT
>CAWZYM010000209.1:132500-197500 GCA_963966185.1 Rhabditoides inermis | reverse complement strand
GTGACGACCTAACAATGTGTGCTCTTCTGTGAGCGACGAAACCATGATTCAGGTAGGTCTTGTTGATAGGATAATAGGATAATAGGTATTCGAATATACGAACACCAGGTAGGTGCGTTAGTGATGTAGCGGCCAGTATCTTCGAAACTCCCGAAGAGATACACCGTTAATGAATGACAGTGTATTTGTGTATTTTGCTCTTTTCCGGTTTCCACTATTCTTTTTTGTTAAGCAAATCGTATCAATAAAAATGAAGAGAAAAAGTAGATTCAAGTTTTTTTCAGCTCTGCCAGGCCAATTCCTCGACCGTCTATTCGATGATCTCCGTGTTGTTGATGCTTACTGCGATGTTGTATTAATTTGTATTTTTGAATAAATAATATTACATACAAAAGTTTTGGAAGAATCTTGATTTGTTGTGAACTACGCAAAAATGATTATCCCCGAGACCGAGATAGATCGAAGCAGATATATGATAAGGTTTGTTCAGGTTTGTTCACAGCGATCCTCACTGTAATCAAGTACATCTCACTATCCGCATAATTCCATCTCACATCTACATGTTCTCTGTCTAGCCGTCATTCTCTGTCTTTTGTCAACACGTCTTTCTCCTTCCTTCCTCCCATCATTGCATCTTCGAATGCAGGCCACTGAGCGCCCGCCTCCCATGGGCGGTCGAATGCGGCGACTTGCGAGGTAGGCTAGCCAGGCCACTCTTCCCCCACCCTCTTCCCTGCAACAACCACATTCCTCCACCACTCTGTCATATCCCTTTAAACATGCTGCTCCAAGACATTAATCGATGATCAATCGATAATCAATTGTCCACTGTTCTGTTTCAGTCTCCTGCTTGTTCTCCTCCTAATTGGATCAGTCGACAGCGCGTCTCTGGATACGCAGTCTCCTCCCTCCTCCAATTCCCTCCCCTCTCAGTCACCCGATGACGTCATCAAGGAGATCACCAAGAACATATGTTAGTGGCTCCTTCATTGTGTGCATGAACTCCTTTTCGCGTATCGATCGATATCGATCGATACCTTATTGTTGATGTGTTGACTGGTGTGGTGTACAGTATGCGTGTTGTAGCCATGTACTGTACCGCCCCGCCGCCGCAGCGAGTGGCGAGCGACCATGGCTTCTATGTGAGCGACGACATGAACACGCCTTTGAGAGAGAAGAGCAAGATCACCAATCAAGTGCTGGTCGACTTCATCAAGGTACGGTAGATAACCGTAATGAGTACGGTGTTATACCGTATACCTAAATTGTGTCATTCAGGCACTGATGAACATGGAGCTCGGAGGGAAGATTCGCAAGTTCTTTGCCGCGTTTTCGATGACTCCTGTGGTGAGTGCAGGGCTAGATACCGTAATCCAGACATTGCAAATACCGTAACCGGGCTCTGATTACTATACTTTTTTTCAGGGCGCCAACCTAGCTGTAACTGTCATCTCTGGTGCAATGAGTCTCGTCGTTATAGTGATATCCATATATTTATGCATCTCGTATAAGTGAGTTGATTCCCTAAATGTTCTACTATAGTACGTTTTTCAGAGACTACGGTAAGAAAGAAAAGTCGAAAAAGACTAAAACGGCGATGGAAAAGTCGATTCCAAAATCGCAGGCGTCTATTCCGATAACGGATGTCTATCCAACACAGTCGGATAACTGGGATTTGATGGAAAACCAATTCCAAGCGGTGTCTGACAATAAAGTGAGAGATGTGGGTGAAAAGAAGTGGAAAGATTCGGCGGAAGGGAAATCGAAAGACGCGACTGAGAGGAAATCCATGAAAAGATTAAAAATGGTAACAGATAAGAACTCGCCGGAGCAAAAGTCGAAGGAAGCAATCGAAAAGAAAGTGGAATCTGTAAAGAAGGGTTCGGCAGAAAACAAATCTAAGGAGTCCACTGAGAAGAAATCGAAATACAAGATGCAGAAAAAATCAATGGAAAAGTCGCGAGGTTCTATGGATAATCTCCCCAATAAAACTCCGACTGCTTCTAAAGAATCGAAGAAATCAAAGGAGAAAAGTCGACTAGGAGCAGGCAAAGACAAGGTACTACTAGAGTACATTGAGATAGTATGGTCCGAGTTTCAGCCTATGATTCCGAAAATCATCTACAACAATGATAACAATGGTCCGATTGTTCCCGGGCCGAATGAAGACGATCCAGTCGAGAATTTTGAAGTATGAGAGAGAGGGAGGGTGAGAGAGAGCTAGAGGGGAAAGAGAGGGAGAAGAGCGAGAGAGAGAGAGAGAGAGAGCGAGAGAGAGAGGGAGGGAGGAAGGGAGAGAGAGGGGAAGGGAGGGAGGAAGGGGAAGAGATGGAATTGCAGATGACAGGTCTCTCGTCGGGTCTGCCTGGTCCCTCTCCGCTGGTGCCCGTTCCATCCACTCCCATCCCTATTCTTCCTACCGCCGATACTTCAGTCGTCTATGAGACCGAGGCTCGGCGCCTCACAAAAGCATACGAGGAGAAGAAGAAGAAGGTTGCCCGGTGCAAGGTACGTACCAAACTACCGTACCCTGATATACCACAGGTCAAGACCTTGCTTAGCATAGTGTGTCCTGCTATTTCAGTTCATTGCCTATCCGGTGTTCACTCTGATTCTGCTTTGTCTCATCGGAGCGAGTGTTCTGTTTGGAGCATCGATCATGACATACCTCAACACGGAAGCCACTCGTGTCAGCCTAGTACAGGACGAAGTTCACAGTGCGTCTCTCCGTCTCTCCCTCTTTCTCTCTCCCTCACTCTCTCTCCCTCTCCCTCTCCCTCCCTCTCCCTCTCTCTCTCTCCCTCCCTCTCTCTCGCTCCCTCTCGCTCCCTCTCGCTCCCTCTCTCTCTATTATGGTCTTCAGGTTTGCGCACTGAGCTCGCCAAGATTGCCTGCCAGTCGTCTCCTCCCGAAGTTGTCCAGAAGTTCAATGAGATCGCAACAGAAAAGAAGGTGAATACGCGACTGTTAGTTTTTTTTTCAATCAGGAACAGAGGCGTATATCAGAACCGTGTGGTAATGAACTTTTCAAATTCGCACGAAATCACCACACGCCGAGGTGCATGTATGTTTCAGCCCAAGTTGCAAACATGATTCGAACCCGTGGCTGCGAGAGTGTCGCCCACAGTCTTTTCTAGTGCGCCACGCAGCTCATTGGGTCATCACGCGCAAAAACCGCTACCCTTCCCGAGGACTGACTTCTTTGTGAAAGCGATCACAATATCGATCAAAAAAAAAATGGGGCTTCCCGCCAAAACACACATTTGAACGCCTATAGTTCTATGCTCGCAATAAGATGCGCGCGGTGGGGTAGATCAGAATAAGACGGAGAGTCAGCTCTCTGCAATAGCGCGCAAAACAAAAGAGGCAGACGGTTATGTCACCGTATTTCGAACTGCAAGTGAGGTAGATCGAAAACTGTCGCTCTGGCGCCGAGTGTATTTTCGTGTGGTAACGGGACGGTCTGTGGTAATTGGTGTGGTATCGCGGTAACAGCTTCGAATCGTTATTTTTTTCGTTTGTTTTGCATTCCAATGGGTCAAGTTATGATCCAATGTTGAAAATAATGCGCCACTGTTCCTTTAAATCATCGATTTTATAGATGACCTCGTACATTGTATCTTTGCACAAGGAGGTTGAGGAGATGTATCCGAATATGGTATGAACCCAATGAACACATGTTGAACATGATCAATCTATTGTTTAGGCGTATTCGAAACTGGAACCAGTCATGGTATCCGGACAACCAAAAGTAGCTCACTTATCATTCGTCGCCCTTTGTCTCCGCAACGCTATCGTGAGTACAATTAATAATTTTAATGATGATTATCACACTTGTTTAGAATGTGATTGATCCGAATAATGAAGCTTCGAGGCCCATAGTTGCAAACCTATCAGCGATGGAGACTCAATTGAAAACTCTCGCTACGGATTTCAATGTCGATTGGGACGCATTTGGGGTAAAAAGTTGATTGTTTCTATTTCAAAGGTGTTTTCAGGCAAGCAACCAAACCCTCAGTGGCATCGTCACATCAACTATTCAGAAAGAACTATCTGAACTGGCTAAGGTACTTTACAAACGGGATTTTTGGATAATTGTTTCTTTCCAGAAACTGTCAGGTATTTCGGAATCGAAAGATCCTAACTTTATTCGGAACAAAATATTGAGCAAGCTCAGGTCACTTCTAAACAAAGACTTCATCGTTAAGGTACAGTTCAAATTGTAAACTCTATCGTTTACATTTATAGGCTGTAAAAGAGTCGGGGCTCTACGGAAACCCCTTCTGGACCTATCTCACACTTCCTCTCTTCATAGTAGCTGCTATTTTCGCCTTCCAAACTGCTTGTACATGCTGTCACAGTACGTTTACTTTTATATTTAATTTGGACAATTCAATGTTTTCAGATTCGAGATTGTACTATTTTGCGGCAATCGTTACTTCTCTTTGTGTGATCACCAGTGGAGTAGCATTGAAGTAAAACCAAATTTAATTAGAAGTACTGTAATACTGTAATCTTCAGCCAAGGCTTCGGCGGTCTTCAAAATGCGTGTCACTACTTGGAACATGAGATAATTTCGATTGAAAATACAACGCTCTCTCTTGCTTCGTCGAAATGGGATGGAATCAAAACAATCCAAGGGTGAGCTTCGAAATATTTAGTTTCATGAGTGCACACTCATTTCTCATTCAGATCGATTGCAACACAATGTGGCGGTGAGAAAACTTACGGAGAAATGTTCGAAAAGGCAATCAAATACGCTGTCAAACAAGGTATTCGATAGTTAGTTTCAACTGAATCAGCTGTTGTTAAGAATTCGACGGTATGAGAAAGAAATCACTACAAATTATCGATGGGCTGAAACTATTCTAACAAAAAAATGTTTTACATGTCGGGCCAGACAGAGAGGTAAGAAGAGACAGATGGGATCTTCACGATGAACTGAAAATTTCATTGTATGTATATTTCATTGTATGTCATTGTATGTGTATGTCATTGTATGTAAAATTTCATTGTATGTCATTGTATGTGTAAAATTTCATTGTATGCATTGTATTAAATTGGCAAGAGAACATGATTTTTAATTTGTTCAGTAAAGCAATAGCAAAGGTTACATTGTTACATACCAAAAAAGAGCAACACAGAACAGTAGAGAAATGTTGACAAAAATAGAACAGTAGAGAAATGTTGAAAAACAGCATAGAACAGTAAAGAAAGTTGAAACAACAACATAGAACAGTAGAGGAAATTGAAAAAAAAAAACATTTCAGGAGCACGACCTGAAAGAGAGCGGCTCTCTGCGTCCCTCCTCCTCGAAACTCGAGACTCGCTTCGCACTCACCCCCGTCCAACCCAGACGGGCAGAGAACATGCGGGAAGGAGAGAGGATGGGAGACATCCTCACCATCGAGTATTGATGAGTATTTCCAGACTCTTCCCGAAGACATTCCTTCAACCCCCTCTTTTCTCCTTTACCTTTGATTACCGATTATTGATGTGGTCACTCATAGAAGCAAGAGGAAGGAATGTTGACAGCGGTATACCGATTTCTGATTATGTATTTGTTACATTGAGCTTATTGCGTTTCCATTTTCACGAAATAGTGGATGTGTTTAAGTTTATTCATCGATATAAACCTATAGTTGTATCGTCTCTAAAATGCTAAAATGTTATTCCATCAGTGTTTAATGTGTGTCTGTATAGAACTGCAGAATCTCCCGCAGGCTTCCCTCTATCTGCTCCTCCGTCATTGCATTCACTGTGGCGACTTCGGAGGGAGCGAGCTGGCTAGCCTAAAATATGTGCATTTGCATACTTATTTGATGATTTGATTAACTGATGATTTGATGGTTATATTAGTTGTTTGAAACAAAATCTAATATAATTGTTGAATTGATATTATTATTCTCTTTCGAAAAGTACGTAAAGAGAAGAGGTTTGTCTGGATCTGATTCAACAAAAGCACATGCATAAAATCTCTTTGCAGCTGACTAAAATATCAAAACAAACCTGCTCTTTCGAATCACTCTAAAATGTGTTTTTAAACATTAAAATATATAATGTAAGGTGACTGTGAAATTGGCCAAATTTTCATTATAATTCACTATAAATAAATTATTATAATGCATAATATTTATGTTCTTATTTCATAAATTCGAAAGAGCAGGTTTGTTTTGATATTTTAGTCAGCTGCAAAGAGATTTTATCCATGTGCTTTTGTTGAATCAGAGACAAACCTCTTCTCTTTACTTACGTACTTTTCGAAAGAGAATGGATGTCCTTTTCTCAAATTTCGAAGAAATTTTTTTCACATTGGTGAATTGCGAAAATGAAATATATATATTACAAACTCACTAGTCAGAATGTCATGATTGAAAATACAAATAACTTATACTTATACAACAATACTACATAGTAATATTCACTGGTTTGAAATTATAAAATAGTTTCTGTGATTCCCGCTTTTTTGAAACTGATAGATCATGTGTTGCCGAACAATGTTGTGTTATATATAACGAATGTATGTAAATTAGAAACCTTCGAAATAGCTTGGTCGAATCGCTCACGCGCCTGCCGGTCGCTCATTGACGCGCGCTACACACGTTACGAGTTTTCTCTCTTCCCTTCATCTCCTAAGCAGCTCCATTACCTAGCAAGTTACTAGCTAGTCGAAATGAAATTCTACTACGAGTAAACTAGCTATTCTTCACTAGTTATCATGTCATATCGCGAGTGCATGTATCGTTAAAAGTTTGTTTATCAGCAGTTTCAAGTTATACAACCGTCGACCTAGCCAATAAGAGGACTGACCTAAGGCTCTCGAGTACAAATCGCTAGCTGTATACAAGGGGTCCATCAATTGATGCAATGAATTTGGATCAGATGACGTCACAGACTTCTGACTAGAGGCTCACGAAAGTTGTGAAGGTGGTCGTCACTCCACAGTGACTAGCGGTACATCATTGGCCGCCGAGAGGATTGAACTCGGGACCTTCAGCATGATGCGAGCACATCCACTGCGCTAGCCACCCCATATTCTCAAAGAAGTTTCATCATGATGTGGAATAGCTCAAGTGGTAGGGTGAGGGTGTACTGGTACTAACCAGGCGCGTTCGATCTTCATATCTGCCAGTTTGTTTTGCGAATGTTTTGCGAATTTTGTAAATGAATTCGAATGTTGCTTTTGGAATCATTTATGTATGCACATACGTACATTAGATTTTGAGTCACTGAAACCTCGGTCATGAATTGTAATTGCAGAGCCGAGTGCGTTAAACTGATCTTCCTTATTATATTATGTTAATGGTAGTATTACTGTTAAAATTGGGAAGTTGTGGCACAGAGATCAAAGCAGCCTCACCCGCACTGCTCTGCTCCTCCCCTATTCGCACGTTCTTTAACTGCCGAGCGCTCTCACTGGCCCTCTCCTCACCGATCGACCCATTTGATTTCAGGCCGGCTGCCCATTCTGGCTCGCACGAGAAAGAGAGAGCGCGCAGAAAGCGTGCGCAAGTGAGAGAATCAGACGGTCTGGAGAGAAAGAGAGTGGCTGATCGAAAAGCGGGGCATGCTCGGCTGGAAGAAGAGAGAGCGCGCAATGAGCGTACGCTCGTGAGAGAGCCAAGAGGCCGGGATGTGAGAGTGATGGCTGAGCGAGAGGCGGGGTATGAGCGTTCGACCAATCAGATTGCACAGACAGTGGGCCGAGCGACCAATGAGCGCAGAGTGCAGTGGGCGGGGCTTACGTGATGCACACCGTCGTCGTCGTCGTCGTAAACACGTTTAGTGGCAGAATGAGCGAAAAGTTTTTTTGGATATTTTGGAAGCCGCAACCGATATTTATTTCTTGTATCATACTCATAAGTCTTGTCAAATGATATTCTAACAAAAAAAACACATACTATGGAGTATATCGTATTGGGATAGAGGAAATTGAGTATGCCTTGGGGGTGACGCGCTGCGCGCGTCAAAGATCAAGACAAACGGGCGGCGCTGCGCGCCGCCCTCAATAATAGACCGCGGATTGATCCTCTGGGCTTAGCCAATCTCCTACAACCGTCGATAATGCGAATGTTAATCGGAGACTTAGCGCTGCTGCGGCCTGTCTCCGCCGTAATTTAAAAAGTGCTTTCGATAATCTGGTTCTTTCGGATTTTTACGCGCCATCGGATTTTTGTAAAGTCAAAGGTTCGAAAAGAGTCGCGGTCGGGGTGCTGGGGTGCTAGGGAACCGTTTTTATTGTTGCTTGAATGGTTATTTATTACAACAACTAGTTTATTACAATAAACTATTGAGAGTTTTATTCATTTAGTCTCCGTCGCAGTCATAATCGCAATGAACGAAGGCCCTCTCGACAAACTCCAATCGCTGCAGCTTCTTTTCCAACGGATGCGAAATGTCGTGCGTGATCTGAAAATATTGATTTATCGATTTACTGATTAGTTACGCTTTTGAAAACTCTCGGTCACTATAGGTTTTCTGAATAGTTGTACACATGCAACTGATAAAGTAATTTTTTTAATCATAGAGCGCTGATAGCGTGGGCTGCAATCATCTCTACCAAATCCCACATCATTTTGAAATCATCCTCAAATAATACCAGTTGCAGTTAACTCGTGATTTTGAATGAATTTGCGAGATTTCACGTCAAAGCTTGGTTTTATTCGCTGATTTGTCAGCGATGAATCTAACAAGGTCCTGAGATTTCATGCTTGCAGAATCGGATATATCAAAATCGATATGTAAATGCATAGCAAAAAATCGGTGTGTTGTTTACTGAAAAGTGTAATGACAAAAATTGTGAAGCCATCTCTACCTCGGTCGACTACTGCCAAATACTACGGCAGAATTTCAAGAACTCAAAAACATCTACTACGCTCTCGCATTCTTCGCAATGACTTCGCAATGATTTTTTTATATTTTTTTGAAAATTCCATACTCTTCCACAAGCGGCGGCTCAACGCAATCAGGTGAATTCAGTCATTCTCACTGCCTGGCTCCGCACTGTTTCAGCCAAGGTCCCATAACCCTACACACAAGAACTGTGTATGTGTCCCACCAAATCATCTATCATTACTATCAAAAAAACAGTTTTAAAAGTTTATTTGCAGTGACCGTTTTGTCGAAATTTCTCTGAAAAAACTATTCGAACCACGTTGTTCTTCTTTTACCCGCTTATCGTACAGAAATCTTGTCTGTGGCAAACCGTATACTTGGTAATTTAACTAGGGATCATATTGTCTGATGATCTTTTCCAATGACCACGTGAACTTTTTACATGCGAAATATCGTTTCATTGTTTTGTAACGCATGATTATATTTATATGTTATATGTCGTGAACGTAGAAAAGGTCGTTATGAAACAAAAGTACTTATACAATCTTGTCTAACGGTTACTGAAAGAGGACAAAGAAATTTAGAAAGGTTTAAAAATAAAGAAAAAAAAACCTGCATTCATAAATACTACGGTGAAATGAATTTGTTTTACAATTCAGGAAAAATTCTCCTTTATTCTCTTGGTTCTCGAAGGAAAGGGTTCTCTGATTGTTATAGCTGCTCTTGCAACACTCAAAACATTGTTTGTTAAATTCAAAAAATCGATAAATGTACTTATAATCAATCGATACCTTGAGTGGGAGATGCTCATCCATCACAATGTGCAGTTCCACCAGTGCTTGCTGGCCTGTGTGATATACCATCACGTGATCGATCTTCCTGTATTGATTGATTATTGACTGATTGAAGGGAAAGAGTGAAGAGAGAGAGAGAGAGAGAGAGAGAGAGAGAGAAAGAGAGAGAGAGAAAGAGAGGGAGAGCAAACCTGATTCTATGATCGTGCTCCAGAGTGATGTTCAAAATGCGAGCTAGGTGCTCTTTCTCTGCTCTAAAAACAGAATGGTTTCTTTTCTGAAACAAATCCAATTTTCGAAGTAGTAGTAGAGATCACATTCAACATCTCTGTTTTACCTGACCTCATCAGAAAGTGTTTTTATTTTTTTGCGTTTTGATACACTGAGCCTATATTTTACCTTTTTCCAACAAGCATCGGAATGTTTTCCGGCGCATCCATCAGCCATGAAACCGCGATCAGGGAACTGCAAATATATTATCAAACATCTTATTTACTTATATATTGATTTACTTATGTACACAATATATTTTGGTAGAGAAATGCTTGTTTTCTATAATGTTGTATAAATATTAATATTGTCGCTTTTCAGACTCGAGCTTTCTAGTGACAAAATCTTCTCTGATGTTTCGATAAGATGATCACTTCGAAAGACCGAAAGAGCGATAGATAAATACGGACATTGTTTATCTCTCTTTTTGCTTAACATCGTCACAGTGTACTTTGCGTGAATATCTCATCCAGAATCATCCGTCGATTCGCCTTTGAGCTTTCGAGACAAAAGTGACGAGTTCTAAATCGCCTAATGTGCAAAGAACTATCACAGAAATATCATTATCATCGTTCCGCCTGGCTTTTGCTCGCGAAATAGCCCCCTCGCAAGGTAACCCCCTTGAATCACGTGTGCTTCTCATGTCCTATCCCCCGCGCAATGATACCGTAATCTGATCGGATTGCGAAATCGTGCGTCCGTGACGATACCGTAATCCCCTACGGAAATTGGAAGCGGTCATCACTAAGAAGGTGTGAAGTTATGGGATAATTCATATCTATCCCGCGGATTTGATAAATCCTATCCCAAAACAAATCCAGGTCTGCAAACCTATTTTGCATATTTTTTCTAGTCATTGATCGGAGAAAAAAAAATTATCTTTTCTCGCAAGTTGCAAGAGCATATAACTTTATTCAAAACGTACATTCTGGCTCACAGTACATCAGATAAGTTGGCAGATAAATCGATAAATCAATATAATTAATCGATAAAATCGATAAACTACCCACCATACGACCACCGCTCCGAGAGGGTCGGCGAATCGCCAGAATCGATCGCCAGCGAAAACGCAAACGAGGGCGACAGATATGAAAAGACAATATTGATTTTTTTTGTTTATTTTTTTCGCCATATGAAAAGAAGAAAGGTAGATTGAAGTAGTAGGGAAGGAGGGAGAGAGATGAAAGATGAAGATAAAGGGGTACGAAAAGAGAGAGAGAGAGAGAGAGAGAGAGAAAGAGAGAGAGATGAAGAGAGAGAGAGAGAGAGAGAGAGCGATAGAGAGAAAGAGAGATGAACAAAAAAAATAAAAAAAGAGAGATAGAGAAAGAGATAGAGAAAGAGAGAGACATAGAGAAAGAGAGAGAGAGAGAGAGAGAAAGAGAGAGAGAGAGAGAGAGAGAGAGAGAAAGGGAGGGGGAGAGAGGTTCTACCTGGTGACGATATCGTTCCTCATATCCATGGCGAGACAAACGGATGACTTGCTGCCGCGGCGGTAGCACAGAGTGCACAGGATGATCTGGACGGTCAGAACTCTCTCTCTCTCTCTCTCTCTCTCTCTCCTCTCTCTCTCCTCTCTCTTTCTCCTCTCTCTCTCCCTTCTCTCCCCTCTCTCTACCCCTCTTCCTCTCTTCCCCCTCTCTCCCTTTCTCTCTCCACCCCTCCCTCCCTCTCTCTCCCCGTCTTCCTCTCTCTCTCTCTCTCCCTTCCTCCCTCCCCCTCTCTCTCTTTCTCTTCCTCCCTCTCTCTTCCTCTCGCTCTCCTCCCTCTCTCTTTTTTTCTCTCTCTCTGTCTCTCTCTCTCCCTCTGCATCTCTCTCTCTCTCTCTCTCTCTCTCTCTCCCTCTGCATCTCTCTCTCTCTCTCTCTCTCTCTCCCTCTGCATCTCTCTCTCTCTCTCTCTCTCTCTCTCTGTATCTATCTCTTCTCTCTCCTTCTGTCTCCCCTCTCCTTCTGTCTCACCTCTCTATCTCTCCCTCTTTCTCTCTCTCTCCTTCTCTCTTTCTCTCTTCTCCCCCATCTCTCTTCTCCCACCTTCAATACAGTTTGTGTGATGAGTATGACTGCAGTGGGCATCGAGAGTGTCAGATCAACCTGAAATCAGCAAACATATCGGAATCTGTCATGAAGTTTGATTGATACCGATATCTCATTATTGAACTATCACATTGCGCTTATTCAAATACGGTGTACGTATTAATCATTCTCTTTTTCTCGAAGACTTGACGTTATGTAATCATAAGCAGTTACAGGTTATTGGAATCCACACGTATACCGTATCGAATAAAATACCATATCAAAATGTTCAAAGTACCGTATCAAGGTACCGTAAGTATCAAATTCAAAGTACCGTAACCGTATCGAAGAAAAAGTATTGTATACCGTATCGTTGACGATGGCGTTGACGGACTGGATGACCATGCCGACGTTGGCGATGCCCATGATGATGGAGCAGAGAAGCACGCCGAGGAGCTCCAGACTGGAGAGAGGGGGGCTCTCTCTCTCTCTCTCTCCCTCCCCCTCTCTCTCTCTCCCTCTCTCTCTCTCTCACCGCTCCCTCCCTCTCGGATAGTTGAAGCTGTTCGCATCAGCCACCAACCGCAGGCACACGTTCATGATCACCGAACACGCAATGTCCATCGACGAATCCACGAAGGTACTGTAAGGTATACGGTAAGTACCGTAGTCGGGATACTGTATACTGTATACTGAAATTCCTTTCAGAAGCTCTGAGGTCAATGTTTAAAAAAAATTATTATTTTGTAGAATCGATCATCGCTCGGTCTGAACGCAATATTTGGAATTCCCGCGCTACTCTCGCACTGTCTGGTCCTCTTCTGTTCGCGTGCTCTCTCGCCTTTGCAAGAGCGGTCATTCGCTGCCATCTCGCGCAGTGAGCGGTGTGCCACGGGCAAAAGGGCCGATGAGCGGGGAGGGCAGAGCGAATAGGCCCCTGTATCTTCAAATATCTATCCCTTTCAATCACTTCACCCCGCGTTCGAAATCAGTAATCAGTAATAACACCATTAAATTTTTATCAATGGTGCACTCAGCTACTCAGCAAGTGTAAACAGTGGCGCTACCCGAATGATATACAACTCGCTATCAATAGTATTTTCAGCAGTGATCATGAAAGCGGGTCATCAACATTGCTTCGTGAGATACGTTTCATCATGTGTGTTTATGGTATTAATTTCTGTAACTGTACTACCTGTTTAGTTTGTATGAGTTTATTAACTATACAAAGCACACACGAACAGGAACACGAAAAATAGAGTGTATAATTCCCTACTTAATTGTTGACCAAGGTGTTTTCGGGAGGTCATTCTTGGATCATCACAATTCGAGAATCGAAAAAAACCCAGTCTGTGGTACAAGACTAACGGTCGATAACTTACTTTGAAAGCCTTCATAATATTAAATATATCGAATTACTGTGATGCTCGCAAATGTTTTGCAATGTCTTCGTGACGGACAGACAGATAAAGACAAAGGCATAGATAGACAGAGCTAGAGTTAGAGACCGAGATAGACTAAGCGCAAGCGCAAACGACATCATGACGTCATTTCCGACGTCATTACATCACCCACCTCATCACAGACAGACTGCCGGACAGCACGGCAGCGGCGAGATTCGCGAACAGACTGGCGATGTTCAGGGCGAACGAGAGCTGCGCGTACAACACGTCCAGGTCCTTCTCCGTGTCCGAGCGGGTCTGCAAGTCGTCTCTCTCTCTCTCTCTCTCTCTCTCTCTCTCTCGAAAGGGAGATCATTTCATTTCCTATCATTTTTCTCCGTATCTGAGCGGTATCAGGTATGATATAAAGTATGTAATATGACTATGAGGTATATACAGGTTACGACACAGGCGTGTGTACATGGTCCTTTGTCCCAGCGGGTCTGCAAACCCCCTCTCTCTCTCTTTCTCTCTCTCTTTTCTCTCTTCTCTCTCTCTCTCTCTCTCTCTCTTCTCTCTCTCTTCTCTCTCTCTCCTCTCTCCCACCTCTTGTCCCAGCATCAACTCCCTGTCTCTGTCGAACCACTCCTTCAGCTCCTCCTGCTCCTCGTAAAACTGCAATCATCGATTGATTATCGATTTATCGATTTATTGATTCGCTAACCTTCTGGATTTCTTGCTTCTTCTTCCGCTCCTGCCACCACCACAGCTTGGCAGGGTACTCGACATCGGGAGATTTGTCGGGGGAGGTGTAGTCATTCTGGAAACAAATAATATATTGATATTGATATTTACATATCCTGCAGACAAGATCGGTCGGATAAAACTGACCGCAACTGTGGTCAGTCTCTCCAAACGTTGTGAAAACAAAAATGCTCCTAGTTACCGTAACATGTAACGCAAGATTTCATGTCTTTCGAACAATACCCTCGGGAATTTCTCAAATACTAAAAACGCTCACCTTTGTCTCGTCCTTTCTCCGCTCACTCTCCTTTCGCTTACGCACAGCAGCCATTTCAAAGGGCGAGCGGCTACTGATCGCTTATCACTCCTCCATCACTCATCGCTTATCAGGGCCTGCTATCAGAGACGTCTTCGCATAATTCAGGATCAGTGCGCTATCAGTTATCAGTGCACATCCCCGCCTTGAACGTTCACGAGACTAGAGGAGTGAGAGAGACGTCAGCACTCTTCTGTTTTTGTGACAACTAAAGCTTAGGAAAGCCGACTGGGCGGGAAGAATAGCTATGAGTTTCCAATTTAGATTTTGCAACCAAACATTGATCCAATACAACCATTCGCTCAACATCTCCCTCACTAATCACTATTGTTAGCATGTACTTAATAGTAATACCCTATAGGAAAAAAATACAAGTCTGCGACCGTTTTTGTTTATGGGCAAAAGCAGACTAATAAGATACAAGAATAGCAAATATTTTTTTCTGCAAGTTATCCACTAGAAAACTGTACGCAACATTTTCAAAGGAAAAAAACAAATACAATCGCTTTTAAAATGTGTTACACTTGTGATATATATATATACATAAATAACATATATACAATATCAAATGTCCTTGTATAATTTTACATGACACGTGACAAATACCGTATCCTTCATAGGCCGAATGATTTCACTCGAACAGTATCTTGCACTTTTTTTCCCCGTACGCTTCGAAGCATAGCACTTTCCTCACCTTTCGTGACTTTTCGGAAATGACTCGTCTCGTCACAACCTTTTACAAATAGGCATTGTCCCGCGGGAAATCAATTACGAACTTTTGTGACTAGCCACATCGTTGTCTCATTCGAATGTCTTCTCGACATCATATTCTAGATTTCTCGTATTTTAGATATATATATTCTAGATTTTCTAGATATTCTAGATTTCTCGCATGGAAAATCGCACGTTTCCCGATGTCACGAGGTTCGATGATCAGTCTCATCGGTAAGAAAGACTTCACATATTTTACTTTTCTCTCTCTCTCTATCTATCTACCTCTCTATCTCGTTTATAGTTTCACGAGCAACGTTCTTTAGCACTTTCTCTAGTTAAGGGTGAAGTATAGGGTATCCCCCCACGGTACGCGAATTATCGGCGGTCGGTCAGACATGGGCGAAATGACGAGAATTTTTATGCAAATTCACCGTTCTAGGAGGTTTCTTGTCCAAAATACGGTAAAATTCAAAGAAAATTCACAATGCTGAAAACAAGTCCTCTGGAGACATTATCGGGGCAGACTCTCTCGAAAACTGGGAGCTGTAGCACAAGTTTGAAGGCAAATATAAACTTTTCTAGATTCCCCCTATATAAGAAACTGAAAATACGAGTTTTTTGACCAATATCAATATAATCAATTCAAATTTAATCAATTTAACATTTTTTTTTCGGTATCGCATTATGTGATCATAACTCAAACATCAATCATCATATATAAAGGTAACTCAAACATCAAGGTACTCACTCTTGTTATAATTTCGTGTTTATGCGGAATCTGGACGGAGTGCGGAGTTGCCGAGTCGTGAACCAGTTCGACTTCCGGTCTGACCACCGGATGGTCCGGATGGAGCTGCGAGTACACCTGCCGAAGAAGAAGCCGAAGACGAAGGGAAGATGGAAGACGAACTGGAGAGAGTATGGACAGGAGATGGAAGCAGCCACCACTCTGGATCTGTTCAGATAACGGAAGCTGCTGCAAAGGAAAAACGACGTCCACTCCAGGATCTCTCTCACTCTTCTGAACAAGGCAATTCGAGCTGCCATCGAGAAGGACCTGGAGAAACGACACATGGCACTCTATAAGAAAGGAATAGCGTCACGGAAGGCTCTGCGAGGAGAGGAGGTTTCGAGGACACTGATAGGAAGCCTGCGAGCTGTCGACAACACGATCGCCACTCGCCCCTCTGATGTGTGCAATGTCATCTGCCTCTTCTACAACACGCTCTTCGACACTGGCTGGCTACCGTTTCCTCCATTTGACGTGGATGGCCCGCTGCCGGAGGAGTTCACTGCCGAGGAGATTCGTCGAGTGCTGGTGCTGATGAAGAGGAATGTCGCCCGCGGACCCGACCGGATATCGACGGAGAGTATGCTGTTCGCGCCGCCGATACTACTGGAGTACGTTGCCGCGCTGTTCAACACCTGTCTCACTGGAGGGAGGATCGCTGACGACATGGCCGACTCTTTGGTATCGCTGCTGTACAAGAAGGGCGACCCACTTGACATCGGCAACTACAGGCCGACCTCTGTTTCTTCGACGCTGCTGAAGCTGCTGATGCGGACGGTGCTTGCTCGACTACAGCCGTCATTGGAAGCGCAGCAGCCACGGGAGCAGGCCGGCTTTCGGAGAGGATTCAGCTGCAACGACCACATACTGGTGACCCGTGAGGTCAGCTACAAGCTTTACCGCCACGGCTACAGAAGCTGAGGACTGTTTAAAGGAGAATAGAAAGGAAGATGCTCGGACTTACTTTACTGGACAAAGACAAGGTTCCGTGCAAGGAAATACGACGACATACGGGACTACGAGATGTGCTGTGTGAAGCAAGGGCAAAGAAGTGGAGGTTCGCCCGCCGCATAATGACTTGCAACGACAACCGATGGACGAGACTTGTGATTGATTGGAAGCCGCCGAATATAGGCAAACCTGGTCGCCCTCAGCTACAATGGAGTGATGAATTCTAGAAGACGATTCCATCCAATAGAAGAACCCTCGAAGAGGAATGGAAGAACGTGGCCGCGGACACCGACGCGACAAGATGAAATACTTATTCTTCCCGATATAATAAAAACGAAATTCGGGAATCGGGAAAAACAGTCCTCTGGGATATACTGTCATGCAGCCGGAGTTAAATTTCTGTGAAGTGTCATTAATTCCGAACGGAGTTATAAGCTCTAGAAGATGGCAAACTCTGCTTCATTAGACTTGCAAATGAGCCTCATTTCCCTAAAATCAGACCGCCAAGCGTGCGAATCGCGCGATCGAATGATATCGCTCGGGCCGATAGAGCGGATAAATAAAACGAAATGATGTCTGCAAGATATGCGGCGAAATGGTTGCCGTACCGTGAACGGGGGGGGGGAACCCTAAACAGAAAAAAAGTGAATTTCCCTGACTCCTATTGATTTCGTTTTTCGTACATATTCACATCTTTGCGTTTCTGAAAAAGTATTTGGTTTTGATTTTGATTTCAATTTCCTGCAACATTTCTCACAAAGTGATTGATAAGGATGATCTCAAGTTCTTATTAGTGATTTCGTTGTGTACGTGTCAAGACTGTCAAGACTTCTGATAACGATTTTTTTCGAAAAAAGTTTGATATTAATTTAATAATAAAAACAATTCAGCACTCCCTACTCAGCAACGATCGCACTGGTCTTTGGAATACTGTGCGTACTCGAATTCCTCGTCAACTTAGTAGTCTTCACAGCAATTGTGCTGCTGAGGTGAGTTCTCTCTCTCTCTCTCTCTCTCTCTCTCTCTCTCTCTCGCTCTCTCTCTCTCTATCTCTCTCTCTCTCTCTCTCTCTCTCTCTCTCGCCCTCTCTCTCAGTGCCCTGACCGTAAGATAGAGTCTTCTAGCGTAGGGACCACAATGAGATTTTCAAATATTTCGATATGGTATAGCAATGAGTTCATAAATGTGGTCCATTTAAAGCTGATTTCAAAAATATATAATGCTCGTAGGGTTCATCGTTCACATTGCGCTCAAAATCCGCACGGCGCCGCGCACTAGAGCGCGCGCTCACATAGGGAAAGTGCGACAGAGGCCGGCTAGATCAAAGCACTGATGACGTCATCGATAGTTAAATAATGACCATATTCGTTCATAATAGTATCACTAGGTTTTGTTTGACTGTAATCGATAAGTACTCGATGAAATACGTTTCTTATGTCTTATGTTAGCCTTTTTCATTACTCACTTTGAGCGATGGCGGCTAGATCAAAGAAATATGACGTCATCGTATTACTTTTTACCGATTCTCACTACTTTACAGAGTACATGATCCCATAAAAAATATACCGTTAGAACCAGCGCGAAATGGCGAATCGTTCTATGCTAATTAGAGCACGTCATGTGTCCAGTGAGAAAATGTTACATGATTTCGCCGGGCTCTTTGCAACTCACGTTGTGGTTCCTACTTCTAGCGTGCTTTCTGGATACGATATGTGTGTTTCAAACCACTCCAATGCATTTTCAGACTATGGAAAACGGTTTCAACTGTGTATATTCTTGCGCTATTGAATATATTTATCGACTCGTCGTTTCTTGCTGTGTTTCTCTTCTATGCAGTGCCGAGTATATACCATCAGGTTGGGTTAGGAGATAGGGATGAAGAGGGAACAGGGAGAGAGAGAGAGAGAGAGAGAGAGAGAGAGAGAAATGTGTAACTGCGATTGCCAAAGGAGTTAAAAATTTATCAAAGTTATAGCATTGATATTTGTGATGTGCATCAACAGTTTTAATCTTTCAATTTACTATCAAAATAATTGAAGCGAACACGTTTTGTTCCCATTTGATGCAATTAATCAAGCGACATCCAATCTCCGAATAAGAGAAAGGTCAACGAAAATACCTTCTTCAACTCGTATTGTCATCGAATAATAACTTAATTGAAAAGATAAAGGAGTGAAAGAACCGTCTCGTAAGAATCATGTGGTTGACACACATATTGAAATCAGGAAATGCTAATATACAGCGAGAGAGCGAGAGAGAGAGAAGGAAAAGGAGAGAGAGGGGTATATATATATACAGTGGCGGCCAAAAAGGTATCACCTTTTGGTTTTTGCTTTCTAAAACTATTCAAATGAAAGATAGAGCTCTCATCTTTCTCATACCGTTTTCTGGACTCCATTCGGACCTAATACCATGGTCCATATTCACCCCCCTCTATTCTCTCGGTTACAGTAGGCGGATTACTGTATTCACAAAATCATCATTTTCTCGTTTTTAACTTTGAAAAAGTCCTGTGACCAAACCACACTTCCAAAAAAGTTCTACCCACCATTTTTAGGTAGAGCCATTCATTGGGCATCCAAAAACACCTTGATTTCATATTACATGATTGATTACTTGAACTTAACTAAGCAGTAAAGAAACAACATCAAAAAATGCAAAATACTAATTTTAACAAAGCCTAACTATACTATAAAATGATATAATGGTCTGAAACTCTCTCAGTACCTGGTAGGGTATCTCTTGTTTACGATAACGGCTTGGCAGCGGCGGGGCATAGAATCGATCAGCTTGTGGAAGGTCGCAAGCTCAATCTTCTTCCACTCCTGCTCGAGCAACTCGAACTTCTCGTCTGCATTCTTGACCCGAACCGTGCGAGTCCGCCGATCGAGCTATTCCCAGAGGTGCTCGATCGAGTTAAGGGCCAGCGACTGGCTCGGCCACTCCATTACTCTCCACTTGTCCTTGTCGAACACGTTCTAACAGAAGATGGTGCAATGACGAAATTGGACATTTCTATAAACCGATCTTGAAGTGCTTGGAAGAGTGGTTCAAGTCATTGTCTTGCTGGAAGACACAGTTCCGACTATGAGTCTGCCGAATCCAGGGCCACACCATGTTGAGAACCTCTGAGAACGTTCTAAAGAACGATCTCTAATTGATTGAGAAAGATCTCGTGCGCGGCGCGGTCGCCCGCGGGTTCTCTCGCGCGATCCGGAAAGATGTTACGATCCATAGTGCGAGTAGTAGTCCTAGGACGACCAGAACTTTTCGGGAGAGATATATCGTGAGCGTGGGAGTACTTTTTGAGCACGTTAGATGCCGTAGTGCGGCACACATTGAACTGGGTGACTACTGCCGCGACTCTCCACAGGCTGATCGATTCGATGCTCCGCCGCTGCCAAGCCGTTATCGTGAACAAGGGACACCTAATGAAGTACTGAAAGAGTTTCAGACCATCATATCATTTTATAGTATAGTTAGGCTTTGTTAAAATTAGTATTTTGCATTTTTTGATGTTGTTTCTTTACTGCTTAGTTAAGTTCAAGTAATCAATCATGTAATATGAAATCAAGGTGTTTTTGGATGCCCAATGAATGGCTATACCCAAAAATGGTGGGTAGAACTTTTTTGGAAGTGTGGTTTGGTCACAGAACTTTTTCAAAGTTGAAAACGAGAAAATGATGATTCTGTGAATACAGTAATCCGCCTACTGTAACCGAGAGAATAGAGAGGGATGAATATGAAGCATGGTATAAGGTCCGATTGGAGTCTAGAAAACGGTGTGCAAAAGATGGGAGCTCTATCTTTCATTTGAATAGTTTTACAGAGCAAAAACCAAAAGGTGATACCTTTTTGGCCGCCACTGTATCACACGGTCTCTGTAAAAAGCGAAGCGAACTCTCGATAAACTAGAAAAATCATAGTCACGGATTTTGATGAAATTAATTTTTCTGAGGTTTTCGAACATTCTGAACACATCCTGCGCAGTGGCCGAGTCCAAAAAAAAATTTGGTACCAGATATGGTATACGGTACCCCAAATTTGCATAATGGCCCAAACTCTACCAAACTTCGATCTGAAGATGTCATTTTACTCGTTACATGATTAGAAACAAGTTTATAATTGAACACTTCTGCATAATTTCAATGATTAAAAAACTATAGTCACGAAACCGAATTTTTTTCTATTTTTTCAGATATTTTCTTTTTTGAAAATTTAACCGATGTCCGCCCAGTCCAAATGAAAGCAACGCTATATTGAGCAGATTATGACGGTCATTTTCAGCTGTTAAAATCAAAAATCGAAAAACACCTTTTTTGGGAACAGATGCTCAAAGTTGGTACACTCCGACATTCCTAGTCAACAAAATTCCAACTGCAAATCATTTATCAACAAAAATTGCGGGGATTCTTCAAATCAAACTATTAAAATGTTTATATGTTATTTCTAACACGATAATTACTCGTAGTAAAGTAAATCACTCATAAGAACATGAAATTGTTAACGTTTTGCGATGATTGCAGGTACACCAATCGGGCTCTTGCATTCATGCCTATTTGGGTATTTGCCTTGCGGACAATACTCATGCGAACCAACATTGAATCAACATTCATGTTGATAATCGATAGATATTTGATATCTATCGATAATCAAAATGCGCGGCATCACTTTGATCTGTCCGTAGATGTAGAATCAGAAATAATCGAGATGTGAACTACTTCAACAATCTCCTACTCTCTCTCTCTCTCTCTCTCTCTCTCTCTCTCTCTCTCTTTCTTTCTCTCTCTCTCTCTTTCTTTCTCTCTCTCTCTCTCTCTCTCTCTTGCGCTCTCTCTCAGGATCTTTTAATGCCGAGCAAGTCTCACTCTGCAGTCATCTCAGGTGCGGGAAAATACAACATTTTAATCTTATGGAGTCCAAGATGATGGCTTACCGAGATGAAATCCACAAGATTGGAATCATCACCTACATATGTATAACAAAAATACTTTTGAAAAAAGTAGCTATACTTCGCTCACTTGCCCTTATCAAGTAATCAAGTTTGCCATTGGCGATCAGCCTGCTTCGGCCTTGGCTGAAGCGCCTGCCGCGCAAAGAATTAAGGATACCGGAGTACGTTAGTACGAAAAAAACCAAAACTTTTCTACTTCACCTCCCCCCGGACTATGGAATATGTGGACCTCGAAACAACAGCCAAATCATGGTCACTGCGACCAAGTCAGGAGTTTATAATAGATTTTCAGCTGAAGACTGTCGTAGATAAGTATCCCTCCGAGAGAAACAGTGAGCCTGCACGGAGTAGGCTACACGGATTTTAGAATCACTGTTGACATTAAGTGGAGTGGTTATAGGAATTCGTTTCCTGTGGTCAGTTGAATCTCACATTATTGGACAAGCTGGTCCTTATTTGCAGCGCATTCGATTATCGATGGAAATCAAATATGTAGCTATCGATAACCAACATCAATGTTGGTTCGTATGAGTATTGTCCGCAAGGCAAATACCCAAATGGGAATAAATGCAAGAGCCGATTGGTGTACCTGCAATCATCGCAAAATGTTAACGATTTTATGTTCTTATGAGTGATTTACTTTACTACGAGTAATTATCGTGTTAGAAATAACATATAAACATTTGAATAGTTTGATTTGAAGAATCCCCGCAATTTTTGTTGATAAATGATTTGCAGTTGGAATTTTGTTGACTAGGAATGTCGGAGTGTACCAACTTTGAGCGGCTGTTCCCAAAAAAGGTGTTTTTCGATTTTTGATTTTAATAGCTGAAAATGACCGTCATAATCTGCTTAATATAGCGTTGTTCATTTGGACTGGGCGGACATCGGTTAAATTTTCAAAAAAGAAAATATCTGAAAAAATAGAAAAATTTTCGGTTTTGTGACTATAATTTTTTAATCATTGAAATTATGCAGAAGTGTTCAATTATAAACTTGTTTCTAATCATGTAACGAGTAAAATGACACCTTCAGATCAGAGTTTGGTTGAGTTTGAGCCATTATGCAAATTTGGGGTATCGTATACCATATCTGGTACCAAAAATTGTTTTGGACTTAGCCACTGCGCAGAATGTGTTCAGAATGTTCGAAAACCTCAGCAAAATTAATTTCATCAAAATCCGTGACTATGATTTTTCTAGTTTTGGTCTAGTCTGTGGAGAGTTCGATTTTTACAGAGACCGTGTGACTAGCGCTCCGGCGCGCTATCGCGCGCCTCCGCACTAGGTATACAAAAATAGAAAAATAGAAGAATAGTTCGTTTTGCATGTTTGATAGTTGATTGCTCTCTTATGACTCTTGCGAAGATACATACACGCAAGGGTTGTAGTTGAAGTGTTCAAGTTCTATGTCTTTTCTAACTATCTCTTCTACTTCTTTTTCACTTATTTTATGTTTCACAGATGTACACCGCCCCATCTCTTTCTCCTCTACACTAATCTGTCTACTTTCCATCCTATCTCCCTCCTCCTCCCCCCCCCCCTCTCTCTCTTTCCTCGACACAGTTCTACTCTCCCCTATCTCTCCTCTCTCTCTCTTCTCCCTCTCCCACTGTCTCGCTATCTCTTTCTCTCTTTCTCTTTCTCTCTTTCTCTTTCTCTCTCAGTATTATATTCTTTAGAAACAGTAATATATTCTCTATTGTCTATTGTCAACTTTCTAGAGACAATACTAATACTATGCTCTTGTTTGTCTACTGCATCTTTTTCTTCTACTGTGACAACAACTTTCTAGAGACATTGCATGTTCTCTTCTGTCTACTCTCACCTCTCGTCACCTCTTCCACTCTCACTCTCACATCTGCAGTAATCACTATCACTGCGATTTTCGAGAGACAGTTATGTCTACTTTCCCTTTTCTCTCTTCTTTTCTCACTCCTATTCTCTCTCTCTCTCTCTCTCTCTCTCTCTCTCTCTATCTCTCTCTCCTATAATCTCCCTTGTATACTTTCACGTCCCCGCTGCGGTGACAACAACTTTCTAAAGACAGTACTATGGTACCTTCTGTCTACTCTTCTATTCTCAAATCTGCAGTAGCCACTGCGACTTTCGAGAGACAGTTATGTAAAAAAAAACTTTTTTAAACAGAAAGTACTACTCTCTTATCTACTGTCTTCTTTCCTTACTGTCTACTCTCTCACGTTCTAACAAATATAATTTGACCGCCTGTGCTTGCCAAATGACATGTAAGGTGAACTCGATTCTCACCTCACCTCACTTCCACTCGACACTGTACAGCATCGAAAAGCGGAATTTCAGGCTGAATATGTACAAGAGTACAAGTAATGAACTCAAAACTTAGTTTCAACTGAAAAAAGAAGCAGTACATATTTCTATATTACGTCTACAATGACTTCGAAAAAAGAAGCCGGCTGTGCGCCCTAACACGTTGTGCGCACGTGTGAAGGAGTATGAAACGGTTTGAGATTGAGTTGATCGTTAAAAACACTATCTATTGACGTCTCGAAACATTTTACTTAACTTTCAACCTTCAACTTTTCGTTTTGTCAAAGTTATTCGTTAAAGATAGAAATTTTGTCTTTTGCAAATGACTCAATCCATTATTGTTATATTTTGACATATTCCTATCAAAAAAGACACAACTGAGTGGCTATGGATCAGAGATTGCGAATGCCAACTATTCGATATCGATCGGTTGACCTGGCGGCTGGTAGCGAGCAATCCGGTGGGCGCGACCCCAGCAAGTAACGCGCGCTCAGAAAATGACTAATACTGTATGAAGACAAAGTCCGATCGATCTGAAACTTTGACAGAAGGGGTTTTTCGCCCATAAAAGCTTAAGTTTACAAATTGGACACTCTATCTCGTCTGTACGAAAAGTCGATCGTATTCGCCATATTTGGTGACTTTTCAAAAAAGGAAACCCGTTTCTATAATCTATTACACGTAATCTTTCTTCTATTCAATTTTTATAGAAATCGAAGATCATGAACTTTGGGTGCATTTTGGGTACATTCGCTTATTTGGGCATGAAGATGAGGTCACAGTCGGCTGGTATCGCGGCTATCGATTTTTTCTAGGTCGATTCACCTACCCTCCAAATTTCGTTCTAATTGAAGTATTTTGAAATTTTTCCCCATAGTTAAGAGATTAGGTGATAACTATGATTAGGTTGACTATGATTTGGATAACTATGATTAGGTTGACTATGATTTGGCCACCTCGTTCACCACGTCGCGCAAGTCATTCAGCGGCATGCCACTGCAACAAAGCATGGTCAAGCACTCGTCTCGTTTCAGTACAAACTTTCAAATAGGTTCAGTCCACATTCACGTGATGACATAGTACACCTTCCAACACCACGCACCCGTGTAGCCGTCGGAGGCTCTTCTTCTTGTCGTCTCCGTCGTTGACGACGCTCGCCCGGATGAGGGCGACCCTCTGCGTGAGTCTCTGGTCGAGGAGGGCGCTGCCGCTGCCCCTCACCACCACGGGGTACTTGCACGCGTGGGGCTTGGTGTAGGACGCGTCCGCCCCCACCACCACGTGTCTCTCCACCAGCTTCGCCTCCAGGGCTCGAGCAGACGTGATCAACTGCAACAGACAGTAATCAGCCTGCATTCAGATTCGTTCCAATTACCATGTCGTACTCCTTGTTGAACTTCTCTTCAACATCGTCGTCGTCTCCAATCTCCCTCTCTTCCAACAATCGAATTTTCTTCAGCACTTGCTAAAATGTCAAATAATAAACTTTTCCAAATTAATAAACAAATATTACTCACATCTCTCTTAGCAACGAGTTCTCTGTTCTTCTTTTCGATCTCCGCAGGCGTTTTTTGGCGCTTTGGTCGCATTGCTGTCTGGAAAATATCTCAATCAACATATTTCACAAATCACATTTTAATTACCTGTGGTTTTGTGAACTTAGTGTTAGCTGTCGAGGTAGTGACTGTCTTGCTCGTCGAGAGCGTACTAGTTGCCGACGACGAGGCCACGTCTCCATTGTTCACACAACTCACACCCACATCATGTGAAGGCAAAACTGTAAACAACAATGAGGAATTTACAAAGCAGAGAGAGTAGTTCACAAATAATTAAGATAATGTTTCACTGCGAATAATGATATTGCACTAACCGTTATCGTGCGGACTTGTACTGGACGAAGCGCCTGGTATTGAAGCCGAACCCGGAAGCTGCGGAGCACACCCTCCGTTCATCTGCGCAACACAGATGTACACTTCTCATGTCTTTCACATGACTCACAGATAACCTTTCGGCTTGAACAGCAACAAATCATTGCATCACTTCACACAATCTGCCGCGGAATGAAAATATATTTTATAAACATGGAATTCCAGCAAATCAATCAGCATTATTCATAATCGATCCGCACTGCGTCACCACGTGAAAACAAATCAATTAAAATGTATCAGCAAGAGTCACAACACGCCTTTCTCTCTTCTCGTATGGCAAGGAGAGACTCAGTTGAGCTGGGCGGCCGCCTGCCCCGCCTGCTGGCCGTTCGCGAAACCAGGCGCGGACTGCTGCTGCTCCGCCTGCCCGTACGCCGACGGGTGGATCTTGAAGCCGTACAGACTGAAACATCACGTCAGCATGTGTACGACGACAAGGAGGAGGAGGAGGAGGAGGGGTACTGACCGGGGAACGAACTGGGGCACGGGCTTCTTGGGGCGGAGCTCGGGGTGAACGAAGAAGAGCATGTGCGGGAAGCCAGTGCCGAAGTAGCTGCCGTCAGTGTGCTGGTGCTGCAACCCAACACGTAACGAGTCCTTTGCCTGGACCAACCTTGGTGCTCTTGGGGACGTAGACGTCGCAGCAGCGGGGGCAGTACAGCTTCACCATAGACTCGCCAGGAACGTCCGACAGTCCTAATAACAACATTCGAACAATAAAGAAAGGCTAACAGTAAGAAAACAACGATGTCAATGTCAACTGAACCGGTCATACCGATGGGGAGCATGGGCTGGTTCTCGCAGTAGACGCGCGGGCACACGCCGAAGTCGAGGTCGCGCCACTTGTCCACCATCTGCTGGATGCCGCGGTTAGTCAGGATGTATCTAGAAGTAGTAATATAGGTCATTGTACCTTTTAAAAAGTATAATACACCATTAAATACATTCATACTATGCGAATAATATACCAAGTTGCGCTTACCTGGCATGGATGAGTCCATACAGCATCTCGGACGCCTGCTCCACCATCTCAGAGTTGGTGCCGTTGTCCTCCATGTCGTCTTCTGGCAAACAAGACATCAACAAGATGGACAATCGTACACAATTGCAACAAGCTCAATAAAAAAAGAAAGGGCAATCGCAAATGTGCTCACCGGGCTCGAGATCGAGAATCATGTCGAGGGCCTGCCTGTACTTGGGCACCTGCTCATTGAGACCCGTCAGGTTAAAGCGGTCCTGGATGTACTCCTCGTCCACCTAGAACCACGATTATATTACATCAAAATATATAACAAAATAAATTGTTTTGAAGGTTTAGAACAAACGCCTACCTCGCAGAAGAACTCATTTCCGCGCAGTCCGCAGAACCACGTGATCCAGCTGACCTGAAAAACAATAAATGAAACATAAATATATATTATATCATTAGAGAGGGCGCGCAGCGCCCTCTCTTTTGGCTTAGGATAGGGCTCGCGCCAGAATTTTCAAGAAGCTATATCCAAAAATCATGTTAGCAGGAATGTGAACTCATCCAATTGATGTTAGTTAGATTCGCACGGTTCCGTAGGCCAGATCACTAATTGATGGCATCTTTGTATCTTTTCTCTGAAAGAAGTTATGAGCGATCTCGCGCACCCATGAGGTGAGAGGCCAGCGTGTGGGTGGGTGGGTGGGTGGGTGGGTGGGTGTCGTGTCCGGTAACGCTGACTCTCTCCCGAAAGCGTACTCTCTCGGCGTTTTCTGCCCGTGTTCTCCAACTCGCACTTTGAGTGTACTTAGTTCGCCCCGCCGCCGCCAGCGTCTAATTCGCGCCGGGTTTGCGTTGTTTTGGGTCCGCCAACTATAACCAGGAGAAAAAGCGCAGTAGGCGCGACTCCGAACGGTAGTGAGAAAATATGCGGGGGAAAAACGTTTTTGTGAAACGTAACGGCGATCCGAAACGTAACGTGTGATCTGTGGTACATGAGAGTAAGAAGAGAGAGAACGGCCGAGAGTTTGTGTTAGTATTTGTAAACGTTGATAGAAGAACAGAAAATATAAAGAGACAGAGAGAGAAGGGCAGAAAGTGAGAGAGTGAGAGAGAACATTGTGAGAGAAAGAGAGAGAGAGAGAGAGAGAGAGAGAGAGAGAGAGAGAGGGAGAAGGAACAGTGAAAGAGAGAGAAGGGACGAAGAGAAGGAGAGAACAGAGTGAGTGAGAGATAGTAGTTTTTGATAAAATCCATATGAATAGTCATAATTCAGCACATATTCAAAATTTCTATGAAATTTAACAAAAGGACATATATTTTCTTTAAAAAGTACTTGCGTAAACAAATGAACTTTGTCTTGTCCCAATGCAGCAAAAGCACATGCATAAAGCGTTTACAAATACTAACACAAACCTGCGCATAACGGACAGTGGACATTAACCGATGAAATATAACAATACAAATGAATAACGCCATACGTCCATATTAGAGAGAGAGAGAAGACAGAGAGAGAGGAGAGAGAGAAAGAGAGAGAGAGAGAGAGAGAGAGAGAGAGAGAGAGAGGGGGGAAGAGAGAGGCGCAGGTTTGTGTTAGTATTTGTAAACGCTTTATGCATGTGCTTTTGCTGCATTGGGACAAGACAAAGTTCATTTGTTTACGCAAGTACTTTTTAAAGAAAATACTATATTCGGATATAAAAATACACACCTCCTCGCTGCTGCTCATTTCGAATGATCCGGAGTTTTCGCGTGCGTCGCTCGCGTCAGGGTCCGACTCGCTACCGCTCTTCTAAACACATGATTACATTCAACACCAACGGGATAAAAACTGAAGTGGTTATTCACTTACGGAAGATGCCGAAGAGCTGTTGAGAAAATGTCTCCAATGACCGCTCTGTCGATAAGTGGACTCAGCAGCCGTCGTGTCACCCAGAAAGCGCCGCTCCGCACGCGCTCTGTGCACAATGCTCATAAATGGATCCAGACACTACCCGAGCGAGAATAGAACACAAAACTAGCTTATCAAACATCATAAAATACAGAAGAAGCAGAGCCGTTGGATAGCTACGCGCGTAAAGTCGAACAACTTCTTGTAAATGGGCGGAGCTTATTTAGGCTAGCTACGAACATTTTCGTTGAGATATTTGTCATCAGTACTTTGTTTGAAATTATTAGCATCGTTCATATGGGTCTTTTCATAGTAGATATGAATAATGTAACATTTAAAATGTGTTCATTACACACAATCGTACAATGTGGCACTATAAAATATTTATTTAACAGTCTTTGTTCACTACATCATGTTGTTTTCGACGTAAGCTCGGCGGGTCTTGTTTTACGAGTCGGATCAAACAACGAGGAACACTTTTACATGTTTTATTGCACAATCACATCTATATCTCTGCCCCTGATAATCATGGTCGACATCCATCCTCTACCCGGAATCGGTTGTTTCTCGTGTAATGCCAGTTGTAGTCAGGGTCTCTAGCAGACGAGAAGTACTCGCCGATAGAGTTCGTACAGTCAATTCCTGGCGACTTGGGCCACTGAAACATGGACTGTTGAGCAAGAAAGAGAGAGAGAGAGAGAGAGAGAGAGAGAGAGAGAGAGAGGGGGGGGGGGTGAGGGAGAGAGAGACCACCCACGCTGCATCTGTCCGGTCCAGGACACTTCATTTCCTTTGCCCTGCCTCCATAGTGGTACTTGTAGAACGTGTCATTGTAGCACTGAACATATCATTCAAATTGCCAAATTATACAAATGTTACCTTGAGGATTATATTAAAGTAGAAGTAGTCAATGGGTAGAGACTTCATGAGCGCTCGAACCGCGGGCTTGGCCCACATCCTGAAAAAATCTCTATCATCCGCTAGTTCTTCTTCCTCACCTCGCAAAGTCGTTCTGAATCCACTGAATGTCGGCCTTGGTGAGTAGCGTGTTCGTACTGTTGTAGGTGACGGACGTCGGATCATAGATGGGAACGTTGGTGACTGCGGGATTCGCTGGGCTCGTGTCCTGAAAAAGGTTTTGATACTCAGTCAACTTGCGCATCCCACATCGTCCAGGAACTTGAGATGCGTGATGACGTTCTGGATGGGTGCGACGGTGTACCTGAACGATTGCTTAGTCTTGGCCTGGTCTTTATCACTCACTTGTCCATGTTATCCGGGAGTGACTTTGGCCAGTGGATCCAGGTAGCGTTGATGAGAGACGGACGGGTCACCATTTTGCCTGAGAAAACAACACACTAGCTTCCGTGACTATTTCGTCTCGTTCATACCTGTCTCCGTTTTCTGATTGAAGTAGATGGAGGAATACATCTGCCCCACCGAAAACTTGGATGCGTCACGTTCTGTAAAAGAGGTATTACGAGAGAGAGAGAGAGGGGGGGGGAGAGACTCACGTCCTTTGACCTTTACGTTCTCCTTCTGGTAGTGGATGTAAGCAGTGTTGGGGATCATATTGAAGAGATGCGAGTACTCTTCGAAGTAGGTGTTGCCCAGCCTGCAGTCTCTCTCTCTCTCTCTCTCCCTTTCTCTCTCTCTCTCTCCCTCTTCTCTCTCCCCCCTCTCTCCCCTCTCTCCTCCCTCTCTCCCCCCTCTCTCCTCCTCTCCCCCGTCTCTCCCCCTCTCTCTCTCTCTCTCTCTCTCCCTCTCTCCCTCTCTCTCCCCTCTCTTCCCCCACCTGGGAATGAGGATGTCATCCAGGTCCATGAACGCGATGAATGACGCCGCCTCCTTGTACTGCAGCAGACAATCCGTCTGCGCGGCCGCTTGGTTTCTGAACAAGCGACGTCTTTCTCTACATTTTCCTTCTTCCTTTTACCGGAACTCGATGTTGATATTGGGATTGAAGGTCGATTCGGGCACTGTGCTGAGCATGATGCGCATCCACGGTTGAATGGTGAGGTAGTCCTCCTGAAAGGGGCGGGGCGTGAGGAAGCGGAGCCAGACCATTCACCTTCTCGTACTCTCTCAGAAGCTCGAACACGGAGCTGACCATACTGCGGACATAGATGTGTGCGTGTGCGCCGAACCTGAAATCTCAGAGATAGAGAAGGAGAGAGAGAGAGAGAGAGAGATCCGACCTCCTATAGGTATGACTGGCAAAGACTGCATACTGCCACTGTTCATTGGCGAAGAGGGGCGCGACACAAGTGACCACCTCCCTCTTCTTCTGGCGAGGAGCATAGAACGGGATCTGAAGAGGTTTTTGAGAGAGAGAGAGAGAGAGAGAGGGAGAGAGAGAGAGGAGGAGAGGGGGGGGGGGAATTGCCTCGTGGTACTTGGTTCCCTGCACGAGTGCGAGCTTTGTCATGTTGGGCAGGAGGGTGGTCCTGATAGTGTACGTGATCCATCTGCACACATTGTGTGGGGTGACACTGAAAAAATCTCCTCTCCCCCTCCCTCTCCCTTTCTCCCTCCTCTCCCTCTCCTCTCTTTCTCTCCTCCCTCCCTTTCCCCTCCCCCTCTCACCGTTCTATCTTTCCATATGTGACAAAGTTGTCTGTCTCGTTCCATCCAATGAACTGTATCTTGTTCAATCTGTTGAAATCGTAGCTGGCTGTGAACACCAGTGCAACCGCGTTGTCGCCCAGGCTCAAACATTATTGATTCATTATTGATTAGTTTTCAATCGATACTCCCGCCGATCCCTACATTCTCTGCCATGTTAATCGCAAGCGATCGGGAACGGGTAGAGATACGCATCTACCCACATTCTAGCCTGAGGCGCCAGCCACATAAAGAAAGGGAAAACATGACTGCGAGAGAGCAAGAGAGACCAGACACACAAACAGAGCTACTTACCTTTCGGATTTATTGTAGTAATATGACGAATACATAAACGCTTCATAGGGTTTCGGCTCATGTAGACTCTCTTTCCCAGCATCCGAGAAATATCGGATGTAGTTACTGGAAAAGGTTACTGTAAGTACAAAGTGGAAATGCAACCTACTCATTGAAGTATACGATGAGAATGAAAGTGGAAAGGAATCCGGCTAGTGGGAGGATGTGAATACTCCTCTTCAGTGTACTGCATACACTGAAATCATACATTTTTTCTCCTCCTCCTCCTCCTCCTCGTTTACCTGTGCACTGTCAACATGCCCATCCGGCAACGCAACGCCGCCTGTCTGCAAGTAAACAAACAGTAAACAAAGCAAACACGAAAGGGAGAATTGTGGAAGGAAGGAATGCTGGAGAGTGAGTGCGGTGGAATCGAGAAGGCGAAGTTGCTAGCCTGTGTCAAAAGATGTTATCGTATGAGTGTTGGTTCGTATGAGTATTGTCCGCAAGGCAAATACCCAAATGGGAATAAATGCAAGAGCCGATTGGTGTACCTGCAATCATCGCAAAATGTTAACGATTTTATGTTCTTATGAGTGATTTACTTTACTACGAGTAATTATCGTGTTAGAAATAACATATAAACATTTGAATAGTTTGATTTGAAGAATCCCCGCAATTTTTGTTGATAAATGATTTGCAGTTGGAATTTTGTTGACTAGGAATGTCGGAGTGTACCAACTTTGAGCGGCTGTTCCCAAAAAAGGTGTTTTTCGATTTTTGATTTTAATAGCTGAAAATGACCGTCATAATCTGCTTAATATAGCGTTGTTTTCATTTGGACTGGGCGGACATCGGTTAAATTTTCAAAAAAGAAAATATCTGAAAAAATAGAAAAATTTTCGGTTTTGTGACTATAATTTTTTAATCATTGAAATTATGCAGAAGTGTTCAATTATAAACTTGTTTCTAATCATGTAACGAGTAAAATGACACCTTCAGATCAAAGTTTGGTTGAGTTTGAGCCATTATGCAAATTTGGGGTATCGTATACCATATCTGGTACCAAAAATTGTTTTGGACTTAGCCACTGCGCAGAATGTGTTCAGAATGTTCGAAAACCTCAGCAAAATTAATTTCATCAAAATCCGTGACTATGATTTTTCTAGTTTTGGTCTAGTCTGTGGAGAGTTCGATTTTTACAGAGACCGTGTGACTAGCGCTCCGGCGCGCTATCGCGCGCCTCCGCACTAGGTATACAAAAATAGAAAAATAGAAGAATAGTTCGTTTTGCATGTTTGATAGTTGATTGCTCTCTTATGACTCTTGCGAAGATACATACACGCAAGGGTTGTAGTTGAAGTGTTCAAGTTCTATGTCTTTTCTAACTATCTCTTCTACTTCTTTTTCACTTATTTTATGTTTCACAGATGTACACCGCCCCATCTCTTTCTCCTCTACACTAATCTGTCTACTTTCCATCCTATCTCCCTCCTCCTCCCCCCCCCCCCCCCCTCTCTCTCTTTCCTCGACACAGTTCTACTCTCCCCTATCTCTCCTCTCTCTCTCTTCTCCCTCTCCCACTGTCTCGCTATCTCTTTCTCTCTTTCTCTTTCTCTCTTTCTCTTTCTCTCTCAGTATTATATTCTTTAGAAACAGTAATATATTCTCTATTGTCTATTGTCAACTTTCTAGAGACAATACTAATACTATGCTCTTGTTTGTCTACTGCATCTTTTTCTTCTACTGTGACAACAACTTTCTAGAGACATTGCATGTTCTCTTCTGTCTACTCTCACCTCTCGTCACCTCTTCCACTCTCACTCTCACATCTGCAGTAATCACTATCACTGCGATTTTCGAGAGACAGTTATGTATACTTTCCCTTTTCTCTCTTCTTTTCTCACTCCTATTCTCTCTCTCTCTCTCTCTCTCTCTCTCTATCTCTCTCTCCTATAATCTCCCTTGTATACTTTCACGTCCCCGCTGCGGTGACAACAACTTTCTAAAGACAGTACTATGGTACCTTCTGTCTACTCTTCTATTCTCAAATCTGCAGTAGCCACTGCGACTTTCGAGAGACAGTTATGTAAAAAAAACTTTTTTAAACAGAAAGTACTACTCTCTTATCTACTGTCTTCTTTCCTTACTGTCTACTCTCTCACGTTCTAACAAATATAATTTGACCGCCTGTGCTTGCCAAATGACATGTAAGGTGAACTCGATTCTCACCTCACCTCACTTCCACTCGACACGGTACAGCATCGAAAAGCGGAATTTCAGGCTGAATATGTACAAGAGTACAAGTAATGAACTCAAAACTTAGTTTCAACTGAAAAAAGAAGCAGTACATATTTCTATATTACGTCTACAATGACTTCGAAAAAAGAAGCCGGCTGTGCGCCCTAACACGTTGTGCGCACGTGTGAAGGAGTATGAAACGGTTTGAGATTGAG
This sequence comes from Rhabditoides inermis, assembly GCA_963966185.1. Taxonomy (NCBI): domain Eukaryota; kingdom Metazoa; phylum Nematoda; class Chromadorea; order Rhabditida; family Rhabditidae; genus Rhabditoides; species Rhabditoides inermis. Next base: position 163,310 of record CAWZYM010000209.1, on the reverse strand, counting down.
TTGATCGTTAAAAACACTATCTATTGACGTCTCGAAACATTTTACTTAACTTTCAACCTTCAACTTTTCGTTTTGTCAAAGTTATTCGTTAAAGATTTTAAAGAAACGTTTACAAATACTAACACTCACAGATAACCGAAAGGTTATCTGTGAGTGTTAGTATTTGTAAACGCTTTATGCATGTGCTTTTGCTGCATTGGGACAAGACAAAGTTCATTTGTTTACGCAAGTACTTTTTAAAGAAAATACTATATTCGGATATAAAAATACACACCTCCTCGCTGCTGCTCATTTCGAATGATCCGGAGTTTTCGCGTGCGTCGCTCGCGTCAGGGTCCGACTCGCTACCGCTCTTCTAAACACATGATTACATTCAACACCAACGGGATAAAAACTGAAGTGGTTATTCACTTACGGAAGATGCCGAAGAGCTGTTGAGAAAATGTCTCCAATGACCGCTCTGTCGATAAGTGGACTCAGCAGCCGTCGTGTCACCCAGAAAGCGCCGCTCCGCACGCGCTCTGTGCACAATGCTCATAAATGGATCCAGACACTACCCGAGCGAGAATAGAACACAAAACTAGCTTATCAAACATCATAAAATACAGAAGAAGCAGAGCCGTTGGATAGCTACGCGCGTAAAGTCGAACAACTTCTTGTAAATGGGCGGAGCTTATTTAGGCTAGCTACGAACATTTTCGTTGAGATATTTGTCATCAGTACTTTGTTTGAAATTATTAGCATCGTTCATATGGGTCTTTTCATAGTAGATATGAATAATGTAACATTTAAAATGTGTTCATTACACACAATCGTACAATGTGGCACTATAAAATATTTATTTAACAGTCTTTGTTCACTACATCATGTTGTTTTCGACGTAAGCTCGGCGGGTCTTGTTTTACGAGTCGGATCAAACAACGAGGAACACTTTTACATGTTTTATTGCACAATCACATCTATATCTCTGCCCCTGATAATCATGGTCGACATCCATCCTCTACCCGGAATCGGTTGTTTCTCGTGTAATGCCAGTTGTAGTCAGGGTCTCTAGCAGACGAGAAGTACTCGCCGATAGAGTTCGTACAGTCAATTCCTGGCGACTTGGGCCACTGAAACATGGACTGTTGAGCAAGAGAGAGAGAGAGAGAGAGAGAGAGAGAGAGAGAGAGAGAGAGAGAGAGGGGGGGTGAGGGAGAGAGAGACCACCCACGCTGCATCTGTCCGGTCCAGGACACTTCATTTCCTTTGCCCTGCCTCCATAGTGGTACTTGTAGAACGTGTCATTGTAGCACTGAACATATCATTCAAATTGCCAAATTATACAAATGTTACCTTGAGGATTATATTAAAGTAGAAGTAGTCAATGGGTAGAGACTTCATGAGCGCTCGAACCGCGGGCTTGGCCCACATCCTGAAAAAATCTCTATCATCCGCTAGTTCTTCTTCCTCACCTCGCAAAGTCGTTCTGAATCCACTGAATGTCGGCCTTGGTGAGTAGCGTGTTCGTACTGTTGTAGGTGACGGACGTCGGATCATAGATGGGAACGTTGGTGACTGCGGGATTCGCTGGGCTCGTGTCCTGAAAAAGGTTTTGATACTCAGTCAACTTGCGCATCCCACATCGTCCAGGAACTTGAGATGCGTGATGACGTTCTGGATGGGTGCGACGGTGTACCTGAACGATTGCTTAGTCTTGGCCTGGTCTTTATCACTCACTTGTCCATGTTATCCGGGAGTGACTTTGGCCAGTGGATCCAGGTAGCGTTGATGAGAGACGGACGGGTCACCATTTTGCCTGAGAAAACAACACACTAGCTTCCGTGACTATTTCGTCTCGTTCATACCTGTCTCCGTTTTCTGATTGAAGTAGATGGAGGAATACATCTGCCCCACCGAAAACTTGGATGCGTCACGTTCTGTAAAAGAGGTATTACGAGAGAGAGAGAGAGGGGGGGGGAGAGACTCACGTCCTTTGACCTTTACGTTCTCCTTCTGGTAGTGGATGTAAGCAGTGTTGGGGATCATATTGAAGAGATGCGAGTACTCTTCGAAGTAGGTGTTGCCCAGCCTGCAGTCTCTCTCTCTCTCTCTCCCTTTCTCTCTCTCTCTCTCCCTCTTCTCTCTCCCCCCTCTCTCCCCTCTCTCCTCCCTCTCTCCCCCCTCTCTCCTCCTCTCCCCCGTCTCTCCCCCTCTCTCTCTCTCTCTCTCTCCCTCTCTCCCTCTCTCTCCCCTCTCTTCCCCCACCTGGGAATGAGGATGTCATCCAGGTCCATGAACGCGATGAATGACGCCGCCTCCTTGTACTGCAGCAGACAATCCGTCTGCGCGGCCGCTTGGTTTCTGAACAAGCGACGTCTTTCTCTACATTTTCCTTCTTCCTTTTACCGGAACTCGATGTTGATATTGGGATTGAAGGTCGATTCGGGCACTGTGCTGAGCATGATGCGCATCCACGGTTGAATGGTGAGGTAGTCCTCCTGAAAGGGGCGGGGCGTGAGGAAGCGGAGCCAGACCATTCACCTTCTCGTACTCTCTCAGAAGCTCGAACACGGAGCTGACCATACTGCGGACATAGATGTGTGCGTGTGCGCCGAACCTGAAATCTCAGAGATAGAGAAGGAGAGAGAGAGAGAGAGAGAGAGAGAGAGATCCGACCTCCTATAGGTATGACTGGCAAAGACTGCATACTGCCACTGTTCATTGGCGAAGAGGGGCGCGACACAAGTGACCACCTCCCTCTTCTTCTGGCGAGGAGCATAGAACGGGATCTGAAGAGGTTTTTGAGAGAGAGAGAGAGAGAGAGAGAGAGAGGGAGAGAGAGAGAGGAGGAGAGGGGGGGGGGAATTGCCTCGTGGTACTTGGTTCCCTGCACGAGTGCGAGCTTTGTCATGTTGGGCAGGAGGGTGGTCCTGATAGTGTACGTGATCCATCTGCACACATTGTGTGGGGTGACACTGAAAAAATCTCCTCTCCCCCTCCCTCTCCCTTTCTCCCTCCTCTCCCTCTCCTCTCTTTCTCTCCTCCCTCCCTTTCCCCTCCCCCTCTCACCGTTCTATCTTTCCATATGTGACAAAGTTGTCTGTCTCGTTCCATCCAATGAACTGTATCTTGTTCAATCTGTTGAAATCGTAGCTGGCTGTGAACACCAGTGCAACCGCGTTGTCGCCCAGGCTCAAACATTATTGATTCATTATTGATTAGTTTTCAATCGATACTCCCGCCGATCCCTACATTCTCTGCCATGTTAATCGCAAGCGATCGGGAACGGGTAGAGATACGCATCTACCCACATTCTAGCCTGAGGCGCCAGCCACATAAAGAAAGGGAAAACATGACTGCGAGAGAGCAAGAGAGACCAGACACACAAACAGAGCTACTTACCTTTCGGATTTATTGTAGTAATATGACGAATACATAAACGCTTCATAGGGTTTCGGCTCATGTAGACTCTCTTTCCCAGCATCCGAGAAATATCGGATGTAGTTACTGGAAAAGGTTACTGTAAGTACAAAGTGGAAATGCAACCTACTCATTGAAGTATACGATGAGAATGAAAGTGGAAAGGAATCCGGCTAGTGGGAGGATGTGAATACTCCTCTTCAGTGTACTGCATACACTGAAATCATACATTTTTTCTCCTCCTCCTCCTCCTCCTCGTTTACCTGTGCACTGTCAACATGCCCATCCGGCAACGCAACGCCGCCTGTCTGCAAGTAAACAAACAGTAAACAAAGCAAACACGAAAGGGAGAATTGTGGAAGGAAGGAATGCTGGAGAGTGAGTGCGGTGGAATCGAGAAGGCGAAGTTGCTAGCCTGTGTCAAAAGATGTTATCGTATGAGTGTTGGTTCGTATGAGTATTGTCCGCAAGGCAAATACCCAAATGGGAATAAATGCAAGAGCCGATTGGTGTACCTGCAATCATCGCAAAATGTTAACGATTTTATGTTCTTATGAGTGATTTACTTTACTACGAGTAATTATCGTGTTAGAAATAACATATAAACATTTGAATAGTTTGATTTGAAGAATCCCCGCAATTTTTGTTGATAAATGATTTGCAGTTGGAATTTTGTTGACTAGGAATGTCGGAGTGTACCAACTTTGAGCGGCTGTTCCCAAAAAAGGTGTTTTTCGATTTTTGATTTTAATAGCTGAAAATGACCGTCATAATCTGCTTAATATAGCGTTGTTTTCATTTGGACTGGGCGGACATCGGTTAAATTTTCAAAAAAGAAAATATCTGAAAAAATAGAAAAATTTTCGGTTTTGTGACTATAATTTTTTAATCATTGAAATTATGCAGAAGTGTTCAATTATAAACTTGTTTCTAATCATGTAACGAGTAAAATGACACCTTCAGATCAAAGTTTGGTTGAGTTTGAGCCATTATGCAAATTTGGGGTATCGTATACCATATCTGGTACCAAAAATTGTTTTGGACTTAGCCACTGCGCAGAATGTGTTCAGAATGTTCGAAAACCTCAGCAAAATTAATTTCATCAAAATCCGTGACTATGATTTTTCTAGTTTTGGTCTAGTCTGTGGAGAGTTCGATTTTTACAGAGACCGTGTGACTAGCGCTCCGGCGCGCTATCGCGCGCCTCCGCACTAGGTATACAAAAATAGAAAAATAGAAGAATAGTTCGTTTTGCATGTTTGATAGTTGATTGCTCTCTTATGACTCTTGCGAAGATACATACACGCAAGGGTTGTAGTTGAAGTGTTCAAGTTCTATGTCTTTTCTAACTATCTCTTCTACTTCTTTTTCACTTATTTTATGTTTCACAGATGTACACCGCCCCATCTCTTTCTCCTCTACACTAATCTGTCTACTTTCCATCCTATCTCCCTCCTCCTCCCCCCCCCCCCCCTCTCTCTCTTTCCTCGACACAGTTCTACTCTCCCCTATCTCTCCTCTCTCTCTCTTCTCCCTCTCCCACTGTCTCGCTATCTCTTTCTCTCTTTCTCTTTCTCTCTTTCTCTTTCTCTCTCAGTATTATATTCTTTAGAAACAGTAATATATTCTCTATTGTCTATTGTCAACTTTCTAGAGACAATACTAATACTATGCTCTTGTTTGTCTACTGCATCTTTTTCTTCTACTGTGACAACAACTTTCTAGAGACATTGCATGTTCTCTTCTGTCTACTCTCACCTCTCGTCACCTCTTCCACTCTCACTCTCACATCTGCAGTAATCACTATCACTGCGATTTTCGAGAGACAGTTATGTCTACTTTCCCTTTTCTCTCTTCTTTTCTCACTCCTATTCTCTCTCTCTCTCTCTCTCTCTCTCTCTCTCTCTATCTCTCTCTCCTATAATCTCCCTTGTATACTTTCACGTCCCCGCTGCGGTGACAACAACTTTCTAAAGACAGTACTATGGTACCTTCTGTCTACTCTTCTATTCTCAAATCTGCAGTAGCCACTGCGACTTTCGAGAGACAGTTATGTAAAAAAAAACTTTTTTAAACAGAAAGTACTACTCTCTTATCTACTGTCTTCTTTCCTTACTGTCTACTCTCTCACGTTCTAACAAATATAATTTGACCGCCTGTGCTTGCCAAATGACATGTAAGGTGAACTCGATTCTCACCTCACCTCACTTCCACTCGACACGGTACAGCATCGAAAAGCGGAATTTCAGGCTGAATATGTACAAGAGTACAAGTAATGAACTCAAAACTTAGTTTCAACTGAAAAAAGAAGCAGTACATATTTCTATATTACGTCTACAATGACTTCGAAAAAAGAAGCCGGCTGTGCGCCCTAACACGTTGTGCGCACGTGTGAAGGAGTATGAAACGGTTTGAGATTGAGTTGATCGTTAAAAACACTATCTATTGACGTCTCGAAACATTTTACTTAACTTTCAACCTTCAACTTTTCGTTTTGTCAAAGTTATTCGTTAAAGATTTTAAAGAAACGTTTACAAATACTAACACTCACAGATAACCGAAAGGTTATCTGTGAGTGTTAGTATTTGTAAACGCTTTATGCATGTGCTTTTGCTGCATTGGGACAAGACAAAGTTCATTTGTTTACGCAAGTACTTTTTAAAGAAAATACTATATTCGGATATAAAAATACACACCTCCTCGCTGCTGCTCATTTCGAATGATCCGGAGTTTTCGCGTGCGTCGCTCGCGTCAGGGTCCGACTCGCTACCGCTCTTCTAAACACATGATTACATTCAACACCAACGGGATAAAAACTGAAGTGGTTATTCACTTACGGAAGATGCCGAAGAGCTGTTGAGAAAATGTCTCCAATGACCGCTCTGTCGATAAGTGGACTCAGCAGCCGTCGTGTCACCCAGAAAGCGCCGCTCCGCACGCGCTCTGTGCACAATGCTCATAAATGGATCCAGACACTACCCGAGCGAGAATAGAACACAAAACTAGCTTATCAAACATCATAAAATACAGAAGAAGCAGAGCCGTTGGATAGCTACGCGCGTAAAGTCGAACAACTTCTTGTAAATGGGCGGAGCTTATTTAGGCTAGCTACGAACATTTTCGTTGAGATATTTGTCATCAGTACTTTGTTTGAAATTATTAGCATCGTTCATATGGGTCTTTTCATAGTAGATATGAATAATGTAACATTTAAAATGTGTTCATTACACACAATCGTACAATGTGGCACTATAAAATATTTATTTAACAGTCTTTGTTCACTACATCATGTTGTTTTCGACGTAAGCTCGGCGGGTCTTGTTTTACGAGTCGGATCAAACAACGAGGAACACTTTTACATGTTTTATTGCACAATCACATCTATATCTCTGCCCCTGATAATCATGGTCGACATCCATCCTCTACCCGGAATCGGTTGTTTCTCGTGTAATGCCAGTTGTAGTCAGGGTCTCTAGCAGACGAGAAGTACTCGCCGATAGAGTTCGTACAGTCAATTCCTGGCGACTTGGGCCACTGAAACATGGACTGTTGAGCAAGAAAGAGAGAGAGAGAGAGAGAGAGAGAGAGAGAGAGAGAGAGGGGGGGGGGTGAGGGAGAGAGAGACCACCCACGCTGCATCTGTCCGGTCCAGGACACTTCATTTCCTTTGCCCTGCCTCCATAGTGGTACTTGTAGAACGTGTCATTGTAGCACTGAACATATCATTCAAATTGCCAAATTATACAAATGTTACCTTGAGGATTATATTAAAGTAGAAGTAGTCAATGGGTAGAGACTTCATGAGCGCTCGAACCGCGGGCTTGGCCCACATCCTGAAAAAATCTCTATCATCCGCTAGTTCTTCTTCCTCACCTCGCAAAGTCGTTCTGAATCCACTGAATGTCGGCCTTGGTGAGTAGCGTGTTCGTACTGTTGTAGGTGACGGACGTCGGATCATAGATGGGAACGTTGGTGACTGCGGGATTCGCTGGGCTCGTGTCCTGAAAAAGGTTTTGATACTCAGTCAACTTGCGCATCCCACATCGTCCAGGAACTTGAGATGCGTGATGACGTTCTGGATGGGTGCGACGGTGTACCTGAACGATTGCTTAGTCTTGGCCTGGTCTTTATCACTCACTTGTCCATGTTATCCGGGAGTGACTTTGGCCAGTGGATCCAGGTAGCGTTGATGAGAGACGGACGGGTCACCATTTTGCCTGAGAAAACAACACACTAGCTTCCGTGACTATTTCGTCTCGTTCATACCTGTCTCCGTTTTCTGATTGAAGTAGATGGAGGAATACATCTGCCCCACCGAAAACTTGGATGCGTCACGTTCTGTAAAAGAGGTATTACGAGAGAGAGAGAGAGAGGGGGGGGGGGGGAGAGACTCACGTCCTTTGACCTTTACGTTCTCCTTCTGGTAGTGGATGTAAGCAGTGTTGGGGATCATATTGAAGAGATGCGAGTACTCTTCGAAGTAGGTGTTGCCCAGCCTGCAGTCTCTCTCTCTCTCTCTCTCCCTTTCTCTCTCTCTCTCTCCCTCTTCTCTCTCCCCCCTCTCTCCCCTCTCTCCTCCCTCTCTCCCCCCTCTCTCCTCCTCTCCCCCGTCTCTCCCCCTCTCTCTCTCTCTCTCTCTCCCTCTCTCCCTCTCTCTCCCCTCTCTTCCCCCACCTGGGAATGAGGATGTCATCCAGGTCCATGAACGCGATGAATGACGCCGCCTCCTTGTACTGCAGCAGACAATCCGTCTGCGCGGCCGCTTGGTTTCTGAACAAGCGACGTCTTTCTCTACATTTTCCTTCTTCCTTTTACCGGAACTCGATGTTGATATTGGGATTGAAGGTCGATTCGGGCACTGTGCTGAGCATGATGCGCATCCACGGTTGAATGGTGAGGTAGTCCTCCTGAAAGGGGCGGGGCGTGAGGAAGCGGAGCCAGACCATTCACCTTCTCGTACTCTCTCAGAAGCTCGAACACGGAGCTGACCATACTGCGGACATAGATGTGTGCGTGTGCGCCGAACCTGAAATCTCAGAGATAGAGAAGGAGAGAGAGAGAGAGAGAGAGAGAGAGAGAGAGAGATCCGACCTCCTATAGGTATGACTGGCAAAGACTGCATACTGCCACTGTTCATTGGCGAAGAGGGGCGCGACACAAGTGACCACCTCCCTCTTCTTCTGGCGAGGAGCATAGAACGGGATCTGAAGAGGTTTTTGAGAGAGAGAGAGAGAGAGAGAGAGAGAGGGAGAGAGAGAGAGGAGGAGAGGGGGGGGGGAATTGCCTCGTGGTACTTGGTTCCCTGCACGAGTGCGAGCTTTGTCATGTTGGGCAGGAGGGTGGTCCTGATAGTGTACGTGATCCATCTGCACACATTGTGTGGGGTGACACTGAAAAAATCTCCTCTCCCCCTCCCTCTCCCTTTCTCCCTCCTCTCCCTCTCCTCTCTTTCTCTCCTCCCTCCCTTTCCCCTCCCCCTCTCACCGTTCTATCTTTCCATATGTGACAAAGTTGTCTGTCTCGTTCCATCCAATGAACTGTATCTTGTTCAATCTGTTGAAATCTATGCTGGCTGTGAACACCAGTGCAACCGCGTTGTCGCCCAGGCTCAAACATTATTGATTCATTATTGATTAGTTTTCAATCGATACTCCCGCCGATCCCTACATTCTCTGCCATGTTAATCGCAAGCGATCGGGAACGGGTAGAGATACGCATCTACCCACATTCTAGCCTGAGGCGCCAGCCACATAAAGAAAGGGAAAACATGACTGCGAGAGAGCAAGAGAGACCAGACACACAAACAGAGCTACTTACCTTTCGGATTTATTGTAGTAATATGACGAATACATAAACGCTTCATAGGGTTTCGGCTCATGTAGACTCTCTTTCCCAGCATCCGAGAAATATCGGATGTAGTTACTGGAAAAGGTTACTGTAAGTACAAAGTGGAAATGCAACCTACTCATTGAAGTATACGATGAGAATGAAAGTGGAAAGGAATCCGGCTAGTGGGAGGATGTGAATACTCCTCTTCAGTGTACTGCATACACTGAAATCATACATTTTTTCTCCTCCTCCTCCTCCTCCTCGTTTACCTGTGCACTGTCAACATGTCCATCCGGCAACGCAACGCCGCCTGTCTGCAAGTAAACAAACAGTAAACAAAGCAAACACGAAAGGGAGAATTGTGGAAGGAAGGAATGCTGGAGAGTGAGTGCGGTGGAATCGAGAAGGCGAAGTTGCTAGCCTGTGTCAAAAGATGTTATCTCGCCTCAACCGCAAAGAAATTGTCAGCATTCGAAGAGAACAGGTCGTTTATCCAGTGCAGACACAAAGCTCATATCCCTAGGCATTTGGAACCGTTTGAAACACGGAGCAATGGCTTGGATGACGTCATCGTTGACATCCGTCCTCGACGCGGAATTTGGGGTGGAGAGCAAAGTGGATGTAGAGACCACGATGTGAGATGATGCAGAGAGTGAGGCGAAATCATGTAACATTTTCTCACTGGACACATGATGTGCTCTAATTAGCATAGAACGATTCGCCTTTTCGCGCTGATTCCAATGGTATTTTATTTATGGGATCATGTACCCTGTAAAACAGTAAAAATCGATGAAGAGTGATATGATGACGTCATATTTCTTTGATCTAGCCGTCATTGCCCAATATGAGTAAAGAAAAATGATGTCATAAGTGACGTATTTCATCAAGTACTGATCGATTACAATCAATCAAAGCGTAGTGCTACTATTATAAACGATTATATTCATAATTTCACTATCGATGACGTCATCAATTCTTTGATCTAGCCGCCCTCTATCGCACTTTCCCTGTATGAGCGCGCGCTCGGGTGCGCTCGCCGCGCGGAATTAGAGCGCAATGGGGCGGTCCTAACATCGCGTTGCAATTGCAAGAAATCTTGCGATTACGAGAATTCTTGCAATTAGAGAGTTGTACTCTCGTTTGTACTGGATGTCCCCGCGCGCTAGAATGCTCAAAAACGACTTTTCCCGGATGAAGCACTTTTCCTAATTTTAAAGTGATTTCCACTGTGACATTGCATTCACATCTCTATTCGATAGAGTTATAGAAAGTTGTATTGAATTTGATTGAATTTGAAGCGAGATACGGAGAGTCCGCATTCGAGTGCGGATTGAGATTGGTGTCGGGCGGGCGGGCGTCGGACAATCGCTTTCGCCCCGCCCTCTCTGTGTGAGAGTGAGAGAGAGAGGCGAATAGCGGGTGCGCGTCGGTATCCTCGCAGCGAACCGCGAACGTGTATGAAAATGTAATTTTGTGAAACAAAACTTATGAAAAGGACAAATATTATCTTTCAAAAGTACTTCCATGTAAAAGTAGTTGGTTTGTACTGTTATCTCAGTTGAGCAAAAGGACTGACATGTTTTCAATGGAGACATGTGCAAACAGGCTCTCAGCATTATTCGACGTGTTATGTTATAACATAAGTTGTGTTTTTAGATAATAACTGCATAACATTGTAAACGCGTTCATTATAATATGGCCGCTTTGCACTGGTATGAGAGAGAGAGCCTGTTGTCACATGTCTCCATTGAAAACATGCCAGTCCTTTTGCTCAACTGAGACAACAGTACAAACCAACTACTTTTACATGGAAGTACTTTTGAAAGATAATGTCTCTTTCGTCTCGATTCATCTGGCTTACCGGTGGTGGTGTGAGGTGATCGGTCGCGTGTGTACGCACGTCTAACATATCAGCGCGCAGCATGCGAAATGCGAGGTTTGCTATATTGATAGACCTATCGATAAATGAACGATGTCTCTCGATAGCCCACATCCAAATGTATCAAGCAAAATCATTATTTTGCGATCAGTTTCTTCCGTTCGCAATTCTTTCTAGACTTGCAAGAGCAATCGCAATGTTGCAAGAATTCTTGAAAACGCAAGATTTCTTCCAATTGCAACGCGATGTTAGAACCGGCCCAATGTGAACGATGTGTTTATAGTTTAGAATAGATATAATAGTTTTATGCATGGGCTTTTGTTGATTTGAGATAAACCCAAACAGAGGTACTTTACGCTTGTACTTTTCAAAAGATAATGAATGTCCTTTTGTTGAATTTCGAAGAAATTCTTTTTTTCAAATGTTAAAGTGACAATTTTATTGATCCGCATTCGGAAAATTTTGATTTTTGAATTGGCGCGCTTTACAAATTCTGGCTATAACTATTGAACTCGAGATGCATATCACAAAGGGATATGTTTATCGGCTTCTACGACTTCACTTTATGCTAGAAACTAAACTAATTTATTAACTTATCACAGATCTGACACAGACTCTGTCCGAGATCTGTGTGGAGTCTGTGACAGATCTGTGGGGAGCAGATCTGTCACAGATCTGTCACAGATGATTTTTAGGTCGAATATTCGCTCGTTCCTTCTTTCCGTTGCGCCAATTCTACCTCTCGATAGTGCCAACCAAAAATCACACCACTAGCTAACCACAATCCTATAACCACAATCTTATATACATCATAACCAAAATGATTTCAAATAACAAACGTCGATTTTAATAACACTGTTTATTTTGAGGCAACCAAACAAGAACAGTTAGTGGATGATTGGCCTTTCCGGACCCACCGTGTTTTTGGACAATCCGTGTGTTTCGTAACAACAAAATTATTTTGCGGACAGAGCGTGTGTTTGAGTGAGACTTGAACAAGTGAAAATGAAACGGACAAACCGTGTGTAAATAATTCTGCGGACAATTCGTGTGTTTGTGCATGGGTAGGGATTTATATCTGCGGACATTGTGTGTGTTTTCGTTCACGGACAATCTGTGTGTTGTAACATAGTGTTGCCTAGTGAATCATGTTTTTGGTTCACTATTATGTTATGTGCACAACATATAAATTATTTTTTTAATCATATTGTTATTTTACATGATTCGAATTTTTTTAAACTTTAATGAATCTAACACATTGTACTTTCACAATGTTATACATTATACTATAACATTGTGAACCCATGACATGTTATACATGCAGTTATACATTTCTTTTCAAATAATCATATTAGATAATTATATATCTAAACTATTTTATTATATAATGATCTTACAGAATATGGGTTATTTTCTTCGAGCTAAAAGCCGTAAGGAAAAAGGGACAGAAAACTCTTCAATTTCTTCCTGTGCATCGACATCAACGACGACTTCCCCGGTTTGTTGACATTGTATTGGTTTTATAATAAGAAATTTATTGGTATTGGATCATTAATGTTATCATACAATGATCTCTGATTAAAGTGTGATTTGGAAAACTTCTTCGTTTTGCAGAACAGCCAGTCCCCTGATGCCGGCGCCGTCGGACAAGAAGTCTCCGGTTCTGCGACATCAGGTGGCAAGGTATGCATGCATTGTTATTATTGACATTGCCGTTGTTCAACAAATAATCTCATTGTTCCTTGTTGCAGCGGACACGCAAGTTGAAGAGAGAAGCCGTTGTTGGAGTGTCGGCGTCCTCTACGAGCACATCGGTTTGTTACATTTCCTTTACTTACTTATTAGTTTGATTGTTATAATTCAAGTCATGTTAATTGAAGAATATTTGATTAAAGTGTGATTTACAAAACGCTTTGCAGAACAGCCAGTCCCCTGATGCCGGCGCCGTCGGACAAGAAGATTCCGGTGCTGCGAAATCAGGTGGCAAGGTATGCATGCATTGTTATTATTGACATTGCCGTTGTTCAACAAATAATCTCTTGTTCCTTGTTGCAGCGGACACGCAAGTTGAAGAGAGAAGCCGTTGTTGGAGTGTCGGCTTCCTCTACGAGCACATCGGTTTGTTACATTTCCTTTACTTACTTATTAGTTTGATTGTTATAATTCAAGTCATGTTAATTGAAGAATATTTGATTAAAGTGTGATTTACAAAACGTTTTGCAGAACAGCCAGTCCCCTGATGCCGGCGCCGTCGGACAAGAAGATTCCGGTGCTGCGAAATCAGGTGGCAAGGTATGCATGCATTGTTATTATTGACATTGCCGTTGTTCAACAAATAATCTCTTGTTCCTTGTTGCAGCGGACACGCAAGTTGAAGAGAGAAGCCGTTGTTGGAGTGTCGGCTTCCTCTACGAGCACATCGGTTTGTTACATTTCCTTTACTTACTTATTAGTTTGATTGTTATAATTCAAGTCATGTTAATTGAAGAATATTTGATTAAAGTGTGATTTACAAAACGTTTTGCAGAACAGCCAGTCCCCTGATGCCGGCGCCGTCGGACAAGAAGATTCCGGTGCTGCGAAATCAGGTGGCAAGGTATGCATGCATTGTTATTATTGACATTGCCGTTGTTCAACAAATAATCTCTTGTTCCTTGTTGCAGCGGACACGCAAGTTGAAGAGAGAAGCCGTTGTTGGAGTGTCGGCGTCCTCTACGAGCACATCGGTTTGTTACATTTCCTTTACTTACTTATTAGTTTGATTGTTATAATTCAAGTCATGTTAATTGAAGAATATTTGATTAAAGTGTGATTTACAAAACGCTTTGCAGAACAGCCAGTCCCCTGATGCCGGCGCCGTCGGACAAGATGTCGAGGAAGAATACAAGCCGGCACTCTCAAGGTATGTTTAATTTATTATTAAATTATTACGTTACTTGTTGCAGCGAACGCGTAAACCGAAGAAGGCTGTATGCAGTGACGCTACATCGTCTACTGATACCACACCGAAGGTTTGTTATCAGGTTTGTCATTGAATGAGAAGACATGTGGTGGCGATATAATGAACTTTGTGATTATTGTTGTCTTTAATTTTTAAAATAAATCGTATTTTCAGGTACTCTCATCGGTGGAATCGTTTCCTACTCCGCCTCCTACTCCCGCCCTGTCTTCCTCTTCACCTTTTGTTGGATCAAAAGTAAACCCTTTTGAATTTTTTTTGAATTTACTTACCGTTAAATAGGCCGGGAGCAACGAGGCAAAGTCTGCGATTGAGACTCTACCTGCTTCAAAGAGTGTGTCATTCTCCTTTTCACCGATTCAATACGAGTACAAGGTGTGAATTGTTTTGTTTAAACGTTGTGAAAGCGTGACTTTTCAGGAGTTCGATCACGACGACGTTGTTAAGGAATGCATTGAGGCTCTACATAGAATGAAACAACCTGTTCTGGCTACACAGGCTGATCGCGACGCACGGGATCCGGATGAATTCATATTCAACGGGCAATTTCGCGAACAGTCTACTTCTACCGATGTCTCAGATGAGGACGTCGTCGCCTGTGTGATCAATGATTTGGTCACCGCCGTTGTGCACTTCAACAACACCGTCGTCTCAGCCAGCGAGTCGGAGATCCGAGCACAGACATGAATAGGTATTTTGATGGTTTTGTTGTTTTTAAAGTTCGGTGGTTTTACAGATCCAGAAATAGATGCGTGTGTTTTCCGCACCCTTCAACCTCTACAAAGTGGAGCATGTAGGGATAAGCTGTACTGGTTTCTTTCCAAGTCTGATCGTGCTCGCATATATATCAACGGATACGGGTACAAGCCCGAGACACGAAGATGGAGTTCCGACCCGTGAGTGATTCGTTAGAAGTTTGTTAATATTTGTTTTCACTAAAAGGAACCACCGTCTCTACTGGAGATGTGCTGACTGTTCGAGAAAGTGCAGAGTGCGATTCTCACTCACAGTCGACGAGTTGGGCATGGGAAATAAAGCATTCAGTATGATTAGATGGTGTGACAAGAACACTGGACATATCTGCTCGCAATCTGGCCTACTCACACTCTCCGTGGTATGGAAATGGCGTGTATTCTTCTTACGCATAAGTTCAGATTGAGAACGCTAAGAAGGAAGCGAAAAAGCTGGCGGACGTTAACTGTACGACGTTCTCGTGCTACTCTGCTTTTCTCCAGATAGCCGGTTCATCTGCTCATGCAACAGCAAGCAAGGAGTCTATACTTCGAATGTAAGTTATTATTATTATTATTATTATTATATATATATATATGTATAGGATAAGGCGGATGAAGAGCGGACCCTCTCGTGTCTCAAGGATGGAGAATCGGGGTGCGATAAACATCGACGATTATCGTGACAAAGGCTGTATTTTCATGGGGTCAACATTAGGTGATTCCATTTTTGTTACAGGTGGACGGAGGTTCATTCACTTCTCGGGTCTCGATTCCTCCGATCCTGCGCTTCGAGTAGTTGTCTGTGCGTCTACAGGTGCACTCGTTCGATTGGCAAGGGCGAAGAGAGCGGTCGGTGACGGCACGTACGCTACCCGTCCTCTCGGAAGTGCGCAAGTGTACAGGATTCGCCCGCTAGATGATGACGTACCAGCACAGGAAGGGGTTCTCTTTCTGATGAGGTATGTTCGAACTGTTTTTTTCTTTCTTTCGATAGTTGATGGTGTTAACTAATTCGTATTTTCTCCAGTTCTCACTCAGATAGGGCGTACATCGTCATTCTCACTATCCTCTCTCTGCTATTGGGCAAGTTGTGGAAGGGATTCGAGTCGTTCTCTATAGGTATATACATTACTATATACATTACATGCAGTACTCCACCGTGTGGCGTTCCCCCAACGCGCCTCTCACCGGTGTCTTCGTTGTCTCCATCCTCCTCAACCTCCACATATTCGTCTCCGTTCACGGCTCGCGCGAGCACGGATGCACCTTCACCATAGATGTACGTCAACACTTTTTTCTCGCTATAGACAAGAACATCGCAGACTTCAAAACAGATCCTCATCACCTTATTGGTGCACTTTTGATACAATACTTCTTTCTTCTTATGCGAGTGTTGCAGACCATGTCGACAGTGTACAACATTGCGGATATCGTGATCTCCTTCCTGATTCCTACGATAATGATTAGGTGAGTGGGTGGGGAAAGAGAGAAAGAGAGGGAGAGAGACAGATAGACAGAGACAGACAGGAAGAGATACAGAGAAAGAGAGGAATCGTAATGAGTGTGATTGCAGTGTGATCGACCTGCGCGTTCTGTGTCATCGGGTGCATCGGCGCGCCTCCGATCCACTTCTACAGATCGTCTTCCACAAGCCGGATGAAGAGACCGAGAAGGTGAGAGAGAGAGGGAGAGAGAGAGAGAGAGAGAGGGGGGGAGAGAGAGAGGGAGGGAGGGAGGGAGGGAGAGCGAGAAAGACAAAGAGAGAGAGAAGGAGAGAGAGAAGGAGAGAGAGGGGGTGAGAAATATCCAGAGGGCTTACTTCTTACTCACACACTTACTCACTCTTCTTAGAAACCTGACACAGATTAGAAACCTGACGATTCATTGTCTCATTGTCTCGTTCTTATCTGGATTAGCAACACAAACTGGGAATGCATAGACAGTTACGTTGATTCCGAGCTTCATAAATATTCGAAATGATTTGAGTTTGAGACAGCGTGCAAAAGGAGCACCTGCTGTATAACTATAACAAATGTCAAATGCAAAATGCAAGCTTTTCTCATTACAAATAGAAGGATAGAGAGAGAGAGAGAGAGAGAGAGAGAGAGAGAGAGAGAGAGAAGGAGTGAAGGAGAGAGAGTAACCCGGTGCTGTTTCAGCGCAAGTCGGACAAGATGAAGAGCTTCATGGTAATCACTCTCATCTCCCTTCTTCTCGCTTTCCCCGAGAACCTTCTACGGGCGATTCGCGTCATCTTCCCCCAAACATCCGACATGCAGGTGTGTTTTGTTTACTTGTTTGTTTACAAATTTGTTTATTTATTTGCACACTTGTTTACTTGTTTGTTTTCAGGTTCCGGTGCTCGTGTTCCTTTTGGCAAAGACTCTCTACTTTCTCAAGGTTTGTTGAGCGTCACCGACTTTCAATGTCGAACATTAATTTATTTGATGAGGAAACGCATTACTCGGAACTCGGTAGTACTTTATACTACTGTTATTAGCCTTTTTCGAACGACAATTTCTCATCTGCGATCAGTGAGAACAATAACACACAACATAACACTACACTACATTCTCACGGCTCTCTCTTTCTCACTCTGTGTGTTACTCTTGTTTGTAAGCATGACAGAAAAGAAAATGACATTGGTCTAATCTCTTCATTTTTTTTGCAGTCGTGTTGATGACAAACACTACGTCAAATTCCAAAAATAGAAGGAGAGCGTTGATACCAATTCTGTAAAAAAACAATTTGTTAAGATACTAATTCACCTTTCAGTTTTCGTTCAACGCGTTCTACCTGACAGCGGTGGTGTTCGACCGGAATCTGCTGTCGAAGACGTCGTCGTCGCGGCAGCTGTCGATCTCGGCGCGTCGTCTGGAGGAGAACCCGTCGATCTGTCCCCGCGAGAGGAGCAACACCGTGTCCTTCCGAGCCACCACACCCATTGACCTGCCGCCAGCCATGGCCAGAAAGAGCAGCTGCATGCACCTCAACACACTATCCACGCACTGCGAGGAGAGGTGGATGTAGATTGTAGATCTTATGCTATTTGATCTCATTCCATTCGACTTCATATGTTCATATCCTTTCATATCTCATAAGTAACACAGTAACATCATGTTTTTTCCCCGAAACATGCCTTCAGGACATCAAAAGATTGACCCACATTAAACTTTGTTTACCGGTTCATTTACTGGTATTTACTTTTTTTTAGTATGTCCGTGTTCCGGGTTGACTCTTTGTTACGTGTACGGTAGTGCCGATTTGTGTGAGTAACAATAAACGCGTTTAATTAAGAGGTGACGTGTTATCGTGGAGAAAATCTCGCTATTTTTATCCCGCATAGTAAAACGAAGACCGCTTGCTGACTGCGAGAACTTTCCGTTTTGTTCTAAAGCTTAGTGCGTTAAACACATAACACATGTGTGTGAAAGTCCCAAAGGGTGAGTTAAAAATATACACATGTATAAACTCAAAACAATAAAAACGACAGCTGGCATTTCACTAATAACCTCGTGGCTAGCTACACCATCTTTTTGATCGAAGAGAGAAACATTAACATGTAATAACACTTTCATATTTGTCATCTGGTTACAGTTAGCATTTACGCTTAACGAAACAAACATACATACACAACTCTCTTCAATTTCCAAGGAGAAATGAGAGATGAATCTAAGCGACAAACGCTCGAGTATGGTTTCAACCCGTGCAACAAATTTACGCGTTAATTTACTGATAGCATCAGGTCAAGGAACACTATGGTTTCCCCTCTGCAAAACATAGAGACTCATCTCACGTTCAAGTGATCTCATTTCATATCCTATCATTTCTCATAAGTAACTTTCTTTGTCTTTTATTTTTAGAGATAATCTCTTTATACAATACGTTTGTGTATCTGTAATCTTGACATTATGTTTTTATGTGAGTAACAGAGGAAAACCGTTGGCGTTGATCGATTCAGAATCAGGGTTTTGACGTAAGAAGAATTTCACGTCTAGGAACAACTTTAAAAAAGTTTACTACGGACTACATACAATCAACTATTTCGCAAGAGATAATATAAAATTACATAATTGATCACTTACCTGAACAGTAGTTCTTAATTGAGTTCAAGAAATTGGCTAATTTGGGAGAGGGAACAATCTGTTTTTTTATTATAAAACGTGGTTATCGGCTGCAGTTTTATGATTGTTTATCATTTCCCTCTTCATCTCCATTGTGTTATATTATTATATAGGTATATATAGCGAATGAGCGAATAATCCGGCCAGGACTATTGAATTCTTATAAGGTATACTTTTTTTCTCGTAAAATCAGAAACCAGGAAAGACAAATTCTTATCCGCACTTCCGGGAGATTAAGTATGTAAGTAGAGGTGTTGCAGGAACATAGTGAGAAATATGTCTTTCAGGAAACAACTCACATACCACACCTATACGATAAATGAACAAATCTTTGGGCTTCCCAAAGATTGTTTAATTTGAATAAGCGCGTCGCTGTGATCGACTATCTCTCACACACTAATCCAAAAACGTTTAGTTGTTATGTGGATGATTAACCAAATGACAAATTTTGTATTATATTAATCAAGCTGATGTGTTTGTCAGTATAGTTATACTAATCTGTTAGCCGAGCTACCTTTCATGAAAAAGAAGGGGTGGAAAGTGTGTTCAGTTACAAATGGAATATGAATGGAGAAGGTATGATGGCGACAATGCAGCTGGATTTGCTATGATGTGCTGGCTTCAGTGGTGGACCCAAATGGTTCTTTTCGACAAGAATGTGAAGAACTCGAATTCGGCTAATACGAACACAAAACTCTTTATCTGCTCTTCGTTGAGCTTTAGAGTTATGTAGTTTAGCAAAATGGAAAGCTCTGAAGTTTTTTTTGAATGAATGAATTTATTACAGAAAAACCTGCGTCACACAATCAAAAATCACACATAAAAACTGTTCAAGCGATCAATTCAAAAAAGGAGTGGGAGAGGAAGAGAGAGGAAGAGATCTGGTACGTTTGTGGCACTGGCCCCCCAGCCTAGGCGGGGGATAAGGAGCGGCGGAGGGAACCGCTTGCACGACCGCGAGGTGTGCACTAGGAAACAAGCGCACATTCGACAACCATCAATCAACCAACAATCTACCTTGTCTCACTATATCAATGTCTCACTGCACATAGCAAATGAAAAGTCGTTATATGGCATGGGGTTGAGCCTAATATGTGTGTATATGTCTGGTGGGAGTGAGTGTGTGACTGGATGGAAGTTTTCTGGTGGTCATAGTACGACAGGGGTGCATGGTGGTGGGCCGTAGTGGGACATCTCTCCTCGAGTGGTATGTGGAGGGAGGTCAGAGAGAGGCCGGGATGTCGTAGGTGAATGGGGACCACCAGAGAGCAGCCGGAGTGTAGTTGAGCCAGCGACACGCCAAGACAGTACGGGCGTACAAACACACAACGAACGACACAAACGCGACGGCACAACAAATAGACATGGAACATATATGCAAAAGAAATGCGAAAAAGGACGTGGTCCTTAGTGTTTGAGATTGAGTGTCTTAGATAGATCAATGCGCGATAGAGCTTTCACAAAAAGCGAGTGCCGTTTTCTGAATATGCCTGGATATGCCTTGGTGAGAGCGAGAATGTATCGTGCGGTTCGAAGAGCAAATGAGTTATGCAGTAATGTGGATCTGGTAGCTTTGATATGAAACGCGAAACCGCCTGTGCGCCCGCGACTCGGTTTGATGCGGAACAGTGTTGAGAATGGGATAGCAACAAGACCTTTATACATCTTGTGTGCAAACACGATGTCACTACGAGCACGCCGCTCACATAGACTAGTGAGTCCTAGTAGTTTCAACCGGATTGAGTAATCTGGCATTGCAGCAGGGTATGCATCGGAAGGGTACACGCGGTAGAATATGATTCGAGTGAAACAGCGTTGAACTTTCTCTATCGCTCGCACATCTTTCAATAAGTGTGGGCTCCAGACCGGAGAAGCAAACTCAACAACGGGTAGCACATATGTTTTGAAAAGCGAGATGAGCACGGTCCGGTCGCATGAGGTGATGGAGCGCAGAAGGAGGCGAGCCCGCGCCATGCCAGATTGCGCGCGCACGGTAGCGTTGAGACATGGGTTGGCAGTGGAATCTACTTGCAAGCCGAGATCGCGCACGCGCTCGCTACTAGACAGCCTCTCACCACCAAGCGAATACTCATGACAAGGATTGGCCTTACCCAGATGCACTACACTGCACTTTGACTCAGCTAATTCGAGTTGCCACTCACACGCCCATCTACGAATGTGGTCAACGGCTGCTTGTAGTGAGAGGTGAGCGCTATCAGCAGAGGCAAGGTGGTACGAAATGTATATTTTTATGTCATCAGCGAAAGCTCGGAAGTGAATACCCTGAGGAATACCGTTCTCAATGCCAGTGATGTACATAATAAACAGTATTGGACCCAAAACAGTACCTTGAGGCACTCCAGATGGTGATTTTGCGGTTTCAGAAAAACTGTCATTGACCCTTACAGTGAACTCTCGATCATATAGGAACGACCGCACCCATTCTAATAGCTCACCGCGAATACCGAAAGACTCACAATTACACAACAACTTCTCAAGATTCACCTTATCAAAGGCTTTTCTGAAATCGAAATACACTATGTCGGTCACCATACCAGATGCACTCACTCGAGTCCAGTCATCAAAACATAACAACATTTGAGATGTCACTGATCGCTTGCTTCGGAAACCGTGTTGTTCACTAGAGAGTAGAGATCTGGACTCGAGAAAGTGTATGAGATGTTTTCTTATCATTCGTTCTAAGACCTTGGAAAGAGCCGAGCAGATAGAAATCGGCCTATATGCACTCACTACACTCGCCTCGCCACCGGGTTTCAAAATGGGTGTGACATGTGCCCGCTTCCACGCAGTTGGAATCGATCCCTCACGCAATGATACGTTGAAAATGATTGACAAGGGTAGCGAGAAATCTCGAGCGCACTTTTTCAGAACAATCGGAGGAATACAGTCTGCGGGTAGTGAGCACGATTGTTTGAGGCGTCTCAGGAAAGGGATCACATCGGATGGGAATAGGGGAGGCATCTCGAAAGTAGCGGTGGTGCGAGGGAGGAGTGGTGGGATAGCTGTGTTTTCTCTCACGAACACTGACTCGAAGAAGTGTGAGAACGCAGTGGCCTTCTCACTGTCGCGGTGGATATACTCTCCAGTGAGTGATTGCATGCGAATGGGAAGAGATGGTTTCGGCTTGATAACGGATGATATAAATGCGTGGAACGTGCGGCTACCCTTGAGGAACTGCTGCTTTGTTTTACTTTTCTCATAGCGTCTCAAGTGGCGGGTGAGATCGAAACAGACTCGCGCGTACATGGGATCGTTTGAAAAACCACTATCAAATAATTGTGCTTTTTGACGGAACAGGTTGCGAATGTGGATGGGATAGGACTGCCACTTAGACTTCCTACGTTTGAAAGGGACGTGTTTAGCGAGAATACTTATTACAGTTGACACGAAAAGCGCATACATTTCATCCATACTAGAACAGTGCTCAAACATTTCGAACCAGTCGGTGGCGCGCAGAGAGTGACCGATTGCATCAAAATCAGCTGCATGAAAATTTGGATATTGTTTCACAACAGGTGGGATTGCGGGGCAGTTGATTGTGGCAGCGATAGAGAGATGATCATTCAAATGGCAAAAGCGGTCAGTCACCTCTGCGCTCACCACGGCTGGTGTATTTGTCAAAAGCCAATCGATTGTGCGGTTCTGACGTGTTGGAGTTGTCACGCAGTGAGTGATGTCAAATGAAGACCAGAGATCGCGATAACGAGAGTATTTGGAATCAAATGTAGGGTCGACATTGAAATCACCTACGACAATTTGGGTGTGATCGCAAGTGAGTAGGTCAGAGAGCGCGTCAGTGAGAGACTCATCGGCGGATGCGACAGTCGATGGAGGGCGATAAACACATATAAAACGGAATTTCATAGCGCAAGACAAATCAAAAGCTAACACATCATAACTACTTTTCAGGGAGAGTTTCACGCGGTTCACAACAAAATGATCACGCACCAATACAAGTACACCACCACCGTGGCGGTTTCGATCCTTGCGCATAACGAGATAAGGCATATCGCGAGTGAGCTCACTGTCGACAATTGATTTGCATAGAAACGACTCAACAATCACATAAATATCGGGCTTATACAGTGACATGTGTGCATGAAGAAAATGGGTTTTGTTTACAATCGACCGGGCATTGAAATAGAACAAATTGAGACGAGAGGAAGGTGCTGTTGCATGACGCGCTAGTGGTTTTTTGGCTGCATCGACGGCGTCTCCTCCACAGTGGGCACCTCCGAAGAGGGAACACTAGGAGAGGAGTCCATCACATGGTCGATCGGCTGCTGGGGAGCGGCCGACGCCCAGGTGAAACCGCGCGAGCCGAGAGTGGGAGTAGTGAGAGGGAGAGGCTGCGCGTTAGCGCCGGTGGCAAGTGACTGCGAGAGAGGAGAGGCGAGAGAGGCAGGGGCCGAGTCATCTTCAACCTTACGAGCGAGCTGCTTTTTCAGGTCAGGGATGTTCTCGCGGAGAGTGATCACACCCCCATAGATGACCCAGTCCTTGCCAGTGGCCTTGCGCTTGTCCGTGCACTCGACCTGCAGTGCCTTGAGGGCAGTGCGTTCCTCAACGGGCATAGACGGGCGCGCATGCATACCCTTGAGACACTCAAAAGTACGCTTGTTTCTCTGCACGAGGCGAATGAACACAGAGGCAGCGTTGGAATTAGAGAATTTGACTTTGGTGACTCGCGGCTTGCCATCCCGCTTGCCCGCGCGAAACACATCGAGAACGCGGTACTCCAAACCGATAGCACCCGCGATGCCGCAGACACGAGCGAAATCAGCATTGACACGGGCGTTGGTATCGAGATCGAACCTCTCTGGCATTCCAATCAAAACGGCATAGTGAGAGCGGTCTTTCTCGGCAATACACTCCTCGGCAATCGATCGAATCGCCTCGCGATCGATCGGTGCCGCAGGCGGAGTGGGGACAGGCGCATCGGCACGCTTCATAAGAGCGGAAACACAACGGAACAAGAGAGCCATAGAGGGAGAGAGCGTGTCCTCCTTGAGGACAACATCAATCTGGTCGACCAAGATGGTCAGATCGTCAGATGATGGGGACGAACCCAGCTCCATCTCGGGTGGCAGAACAGGGGAAGAGAGTCGCGCACGCTTGTTAGAACCGTCCATAAGCGGGAGAACAGAACAGAAGCAAGGTAAAAATCAGAACATGTGCGAATATAGTCAAGTTTTTTTTAAATTTTTATTATCATATGCGTAAGGATTGAGAAATCGAACAACTCACAACTCATCCAAGTTTGTCTAAATCGAATCAGGCATTTCCTTCATTTTTAAATAATGTTCTTTACAAAAACGTTGTCATTGTTATTAATTAGGTGCACAATAACGATGTAAACGTTAAACACATAATCCTCCTTACCACCAATCAAATGCTTCCCGTGTGGTTTGCTGACGCAGTTACTTTAACAATTGCATGA
Organism: Rhabditoides inermis; assembly: GCA_963966185.1. NCBI lineage: Eukaryota > Metazoa > Nematoda > Chromadorea > Rhabditida > Rhabditidae > Rhabditoides > Rhabditoides inermis. The sequence continues at coordinate 138,922 of CAWZYM010000209.1, read as the reverse complement.
GAACTTTTATACCCTTGAATGATTCTATTATATCGTTCTTCCTCTCTGTTTCTGCCTCTCTCTCTCTCTCTCTCTCTCTCTCTCTCTCTCTCTCTCTCTCGCTCTCTCCATCTCTCTATAAAAATGTTCACACGCGTTTCTTATCCTATTGATTCTGTCTTACGGATTTACGAAACCTTGCATAGGGATTTACACACCTATTTATTATTCATATAAATTTTGCATTTTGTTGAAGTCCCCAATATAGACAGGAACGGATCTCAAAGAGAGTGAAGAAATGAGCAAAGAATTCCGAGGGACGTTGCACAGGTTCTTGGAGTGATCTGCAGGGGTTTCCGGATTAAGAGGCCGGATAGGAAATAGGATATTAATGAATGCGCTCACTTTGAACATAATATTCAGAAAAGCACGTAGTATATTCTGTATGAGGGGAATACGTAAGTACGTTGATATTGATGGCACAACATGAGATTGAGATCATTTATGTGGTTTTTAAAGAATAAATTAGCATAGGTCGACGTGCTTGCAAGCAGCGTTCACATCGGAGACCTTTGCTCTCGATCAGACACTCTCAATGATCTCGATCAGGACAACCGCCAATCACCAGAGAATCTCTTTGCATGTCTGATCTATCTGTCTCCCCATTTCTTCTCTCTCTCCCCTCCCCCTCCCCCCGTCATTCCACGATCGATGGGCGACGAGGAGAAGGCGGAGGAGAAGAGCAATGGGGGAGGAGGAGCAGGGGGCACGACGTCCCAGGCCGAGCGGCGTGCGTTCCCTCTCTCTCTCTCTCTCCTCTCTCTCTCTCTCCTCTGTCTCCCCTTCTCTCTCCCCCTCTCTCTCCCCCTCTCTCCTCTCTCATTTCCCTCTCTCTCCCCTCTCTCTCTCCCTCTCTCTCCCCCTCTCTCTCCTCTCCCCCTCTCTCTCCTCTCTCTCTCCCCCCCCTCTCTCTCTCTCTCTCCCTCTCTGTCTCCCTCTCTGTCTCCCTCTCTCTCCCCCTCTCTCTCCCCCTCTCTCCTCTCTCATTTCCCTCTCTCTCCCCTCTCTCTCTCCCTCTCTCTCCCCCTCTCTCTCCTCTCCCCCTCTCTCTCCTCTCTCTCTCCCCCCCCTCTCTCTCTCTCTCTCTCCCTCTCTGTCTCCCTCTCTGTCTCCCTCTCTCTCCCTCTCTCTCCCCCTCTCTCTCCTCTCCCCCTCTCTCTCCTCTCCCCCTCTCTCTCCTCTCTCTCTCCCCCCCCTCTCTCTCTCTCTCTCCCTCTCTGTCTCCCTCTCTGTCTCCCTCTCTCTCCCTCTCTCTCCCCCTCTCTCTCCTCTCCCCCTCTCTCTCCTCTCTCTCTCCCCCCTCTCTCTCTCTCTCTCTCCCTCTCTCTCTCCCTCTCTGTCTCCCTCTCTGTCTCCCTCTCTGTCTCCCTCTCCCTCTATCTCATCTCTCTCACCCCCCCCCCCCTCTCCAGTTCCCCGCAAACCGATCATCGACGAGTCGTTCTTCGACCAGTTTGCCAATCAGACCTTCATCCGCCACGTCCGCCCCACCACAGCACACCCGGTACTGTAGGCCACCGTATACCTGGGGTTACTGTACTTTGAAAAAACAAGTGGCTGAAGTTATTGGGGCTTACCGTGTACTAATACCACTGTATTTTTTCTACCGTACTCCTTGCAGCAACGCAAAGAGGTGTTCGAGTCGGGATTCTTTGGCGATCTCGAGTTCATCGATGGCGAGACGTACAGGATTCTAGGTACCGTACACTTACCATAGTCAGTACCGCTACCGTACCCCAGGCATGCGTCGCACCCGCGAGAACGAGGTGTACACGGAGTACGACGCCTATCGTCACACCAAGATGATCACCATCGCCGGAAAGACGATCAGGGAGGTACGGTACCTACAGTAATCATCGTAACGGGATACTGTAACTATCATCGTACCGGGACCTGTAGTACCGACATGATGTATGTAACTATTGTATGTATTATTGGACACGAGTAATGTACCTTCGGTGCGGGAAACTGTATCTACCGTAACCCTTGCAGCCGATGCCGCACGACGCTCGTCAAGTGATTGCGCGGGTGTGCCGGACGGACGAGTCGCATGTGATGGCACGATTCCACAAGGAACACTCTGTACTACAGGAACTCAACGACACTTATGTGCACTGGAGGTGCGCACATGCGCTCCTCTCTCTCTCCCTCTCCCTCCCTCCCTCCCTCCCTCCCTCCCTCCCTCCCTCCCTCCCTCCCTCCCTCCCTCCCTCCCTCCCTCCCTCCCTCCCTCCCTCCCTTCCTCCCTCCCTCCCTCCCTCCCTCCCTCCCTCCCTCCCTCCCTCCCTCCCTCCCTCCCTCCCTCCCTCCCTCCCTCCCTCCCTCCCTCCCCTTCCCCCCTCCCTCCCTCCCTCCCTTCCCCCCTCCCTCCCTCCCTCCCTCCCTCCCTCCCTCCCTCCCTCCCTCCCTCCCTCCCCCCTCTCTCTCTCTCTCTCTCTCTCTCTCTTTCTCTCTTTCTCTCTTTCGCTTACGGTACTTCTCAGGCAGCGCGCCCACTTTCCCCTCACACTCGGCATCTCGGCGCTGTCAGAGATGCAGTTCAAGGATGTGCGTTACCGTACTCATTTTGAAAGTACCGTAACCGTGTTCGTCTAGGAGAAGAAGAAGAAGTTCAGCGAGAAGCAGCAGTATCTCACGCTCAAGTGCAACCCGCCACGACCCTACTATCTCATGGTACGGTATAGTACAGTATACCGTACTGAGTAGCTTGTCTACCGTATACGTAATTTCAGCAAAAGGTGGATCCGAACGTGGAGACGGTGTTGCGGTGGCTGAAGACGACGGGGGCGGGGGCGGGAGTGGCCGTGTTTGTGACAATTGGCATGATCAAGGTGAGAGAGAGAGAGAGAGAGGGAGAGAGAGAGTCTTCCTCTCTCTCTCTCTCTCTCTCTCGCTCTCTCCATCTCTCTATAAAAATGTTCACACGCGTTTCTTATCCTATTGATTCTGTCTTACGGATTTACGAAACCTTGCATAGGGATTTACACACCTATTTATTATTCATATAAATTTTGCATTTTGTTGAAGTCCCCAATATAGACAGGAACGGATCTCAAAGAGAGTGAAGAAATGAGCAAAGAATTCCGAGGGACGTTGCACAGGTTCTTGGAGTGATCTGCAGGGGTTTCCGGATTAAGAGGCCGGATAGGAAATAGGATATTAATGAATGCGCTCACTTTGAACATAATATTCAGAAAAGCACGTAGTATATTCTGTATGAGGGGAATACGTAAGTACGTTGATATTGATGGCACAACATGAGATTGAGATCATTTATGTGGTTTTTAAAGAATAAATTAGCATAGGTCGACGTGCTTGCAAGCAGCGTTCACATCGGAGACCTTTGCTCTCGATCAGACACTCTCAATGATCTCGATCAGGACAACCGCCAATCACCAGAGAATCTCTTTGCATGTCTGATCTATCTGTCTCCCCATTTCTTCTCTCTCTCCCCTCCCCCTCCCCCCGTCATTCCACGATCGATGGGCGACGAGGAGAAGGCGGAGGAGAAGAGCAATGGGGGAGGAGGAGCAGGGGGCACGACGTCCCAGGCCGAGCGGCGTGCGTTCCCTCTCTCTCTCTCTCTCCTCTCTCTCTCTCTCCTCTGTCTCCCCTTCTCTCTCCCCCTCTCTCTCCCCCTCTCTCCTCTCTCATTTCCCTCTCTCTCCCCTCTCTCTCTCCCTCTCTCTCCCCCTCTCTCTCCTCTCCCCCTCTCTCTCCTCTCTCTCTCCCCCCTCTCTCTCTCTCTCTCTCTCTCTCTCTCTCTCTCTCCCTCTCTGTCTCCCTCTCTGTCTCCCTCTCTCTCCCCCTCTCTCTCCCCCTCTCTCCTCTCTCATTTCCCTCTCTCTCCCCTCTCTCTCTCCCTCTCTCTCCCCCTCTCTCTCCTCTCCCCCTCTCTCTCCTCTCTCTCTCCCCCCCCTCTCTCTCTCTCTCTCTCTCTCTCTCTCCCTCTCTGTCTCCCTCTCTGTCTCCCTCTCTCTCCCTCTCTCTCCCCCTCTCTCTCCTCTCCCCCTCTCTCTCCTCTCTCTCTCCCCCCTCTCTCTCTCTCTCTCCCTCTCTGTCTCCCTCTCTGTCTCCCTCTCTCTCCCTCTCTCTCCCCCTCTCTCTCCTCTCCCCCTCTCTCTCCTCTCTCTCTCCCCCCTCTCTCTCTCTCTCTCCCTCTCTCTCATCCTCTCTCTCCCCCTCTCTCTCCTCTCCCCCTCTCTCTCCTCTCTCTCTCCCCCCTCTCTCTCTCTCTCTCTCTCTCTCTCTCTCTCTCTCTCTCTCTCTCCCTCTCTGTCTCCCTCTCTGTCTCCCTCTCTCTCCCCCTCTCTCTCCCCCTCTCTCCTCTCTCATTTCCCTCTCTCTCCCCTCTCTCTCTCCCTCTCTCTCCCCCTCTCTCTCCTCTCCCCCTCTCTCTCCTCTCTCTCTCCCCCCTCTCTCTCTCTCTCTCTCTCTCTCCCTCTCTGTCTCCCTCTCTGTCTCCCTCTCTGTCTCCCTCTCTCTCCCCCTCTCTCTCCCCCTCTCTCCTCTCTCATTTCCCTCTCTCTCCCCTCTCTCTCTCCCTCTCTCTCCCCCTCTCTCTCCTCTCCCCCTCTCTCTCCTCTCTCTCTCCCCCCTCTCTCTCTCTCTCTCTCTCTCTCTCTCTCCCTCTCTGTCTCCCTCTCTCTCCCCTCTCTCTCTCCCTCTCTCTCCCCCTCTCTCTCCTCTCCCCCTCTCTCTCCTCTCTCTCTCCCCCCTCTCTCTCTCTCTCTCTCCCTCTCTGTCTCCCTCTCTGTCTCCCTCTCTGTCTCCCTCTCCCTCTATCTCATCTCTCACCCCCCCCCCCCTCTCCAGTTCCCCGCAAACCGATCATCGACGAGTCGTTCTTCGACCAGTTTGCCAATCAGACCTTCATCCGCCACGTCCGCCCCACCACAGCACACCCGGTACTGTAGGCCACCGTATACCTGGGGTTATTGTACTTTGAAAAAACAAGTGGCTGAAGTTATTGGGGCTTACCGTGTACTAATACCACTGTATTTTTTCTACCGTACTCCTTGCAGCAACGCAAAGAGGTGTTCGAGTCGGGATTCTTTGGCGATCTCGAGTTCATCGATGGCGAGACGTACAGGATTCTAGGTACCGTACACTTACCATAGTCAGTACCGCTACCGTACCCCAGGCATGCGTCGCACCCGCGAGAACGAGGTGTACACGGAGTACGACGCCTATCGTCACACCAAGATGATCACCATCGCCGGAAAGACGATCAGGGAGGTACGGTACCTACAGTAATCATCGTAACGGGATACTGTAACTATCATCGTACCGGGACCTGTAGTACCGACATGATGTATGTAACTATTGTATGTATTATTGGACACGAGTAATGTACCTTCGGTGCGGGAAACTGTATCTACCGTAACCCTTGCAGCCGATGCCGCACGACGCTCGTCAAGTGATTGCGCGGGTGTGCCGGACGGACGAGTCGCATGTGATGGCACGATTCCACAAGGAACACTCTGTACTACAGGAACTCAACGACACTTATGTGCACTGGAGGTGCGCACATGCGCTCCTCTCTCTCTCCCTCTCCCTCCCTCCCCCCTCCCTCCCCTTCCCCCCTCCCTCCCTCCCTCCCTCCCTCCCTCCCTCCCTCCCTCCCTCCCTCCCTCCCTCCCTCCCTCCCTCCCTCCCTCCCTCCCTCCCTCCCTCCCTCCCTCCCTCCCTCCCTCCCTCCCTCCCTCCCTCCCTCCCTCCCTCCCTCCCTCCCTCCCTCCCTCCCTCCCTCCCTCCCTCCCTCCCTCCCTCCCTCCCTCCCTCCCTCCCTCCCTCCCTCCCTCCCTCCCTCCCTCCCTCCCTCCCTCCCTCCCTCCCTCCCTCCCTCCCCCTCCCCCCCCCCCTCCCTCCCTCCCTCCCTTCCCCCCTCCCTCCCTCCCTCCCTCCCTCCCTCCCTCCCTCCCTCCCTCCCTCCCTCCCCCCTCTCTCTCTCTCTCTCTCTCTCTCTCTCTTTCTCTCTTTCTCTCTTTCGCTTACGGTACTTCTCAGGCAGCGCGCCCACTTTCCCCTCACACTCGGCATCTCGGCGCTGTCAGAGATGCAGTTCAAGGATGTGCGTTACCGTACTCATTTTGAAAGTACCGTAACCGTGTTCGTCTAGGAGAAGAAGAAGAAGTTCAGCGAGAAGCAGCAGTATCTCACGCTCAAGTGCAACCCGCCACGACCCTACTATCTCATGGTACGGTATAGTACAGTATACCGTACTGAGTAGCTTGTCTACCGTATACGTAATTTCAGCAAAAGGTGGATCCGAACGTGGAGACGGTGTTGCGGTGGCTGAAGACGACGGGGGCGGGGGCGGGAGTGGCCGTGTTTGTGACAATTGGCATGATCAAGGTGAGAGAGAGAGAGAGAGGGAGAGA
>CAWZYM010000209.1:62500-127500 GCA_963966185.1 Rhabditoides inermis | reverse complement strand
TGTAAACACGTACCAGCACAATGTCTACCCTTACCATTCATACTTTGGCTAAGGGTAAGATAAAGAGGGAGAGAGAGAGAGAGAGAGAGAGAAAGAAAAGAAGAGGAAGTCAACAAACAAAGCATGCTCAAAAAAACGCCTTGTCCCAACTGCCCGTGTTTCTGTTTTCCCGTTCCCTTTGTCATCGTGGGTATCTGCTCATCTCTCTCTCTCTCTCTCTCTCTCTCTCTCTCTCTCTCTCTTACTCTCTCTCTCTCTCTCTCTCTCTCTCTCTCGGATCGCCCAGGCCTGTTCGGAGTGTCGATGCTCCAGCGAGATTAGATCGCCTCTTCCACCGCCCTGGGGGTATCGCCCCACACTGTCTCCTCTCAAATCATCCCATGTTGCAGCCCTGTTATTTACTTGTTTACAGTGTTGTTTACAGTGTTGTTTACTGATTTGTTCACATGTTTGTTTACAGGATGATGCGCTCGCTGCCTCGTTTCGAGTCGCCGGCGGTGCGAACGTGGGTTTTTGGATGCGTTTCAGCATCTTTACAATATTGAGTTTGTGAATTATACGCAATCTGTCAGATGGACTGTCCTCTGGTTTGTTTCCTATGGTACAACGACCTCATAGCCCCCATCTAGCCCCATCCATCCTAGCATAGCGATGAGCGCATGGTAGCGGCATAGCGAGATGCATAGCGACAAAGCGATGCATAGCCCATGTAGCCCCTCACAACGCGTGTTTTCGAATGAAACTGTGATCCGTGACCTTACACCATACTGCTCGAAGAGTGGTCAGTCGCTTCGGAGACATTGTTTGGTGTTAAAATGATTTGAAGTGATTACGGCTTGTTGCGAAATAGTTGGAACTTTGCTCTTGCAGCGCTGTCTCATTCGTCGCTGCCTCCTCGCTCGTCTCCCTCCTCGGAAAGATCGCCGTCACTCGATTCTTCTTCGACTATCCCATAGTCATCCTCCTACTGCAACACACACTCACTCTGCTCGGCGTGGAAACCGCGCGGTGAGAAAACAACCAACCAACAAACAAACAAACAAACCACAACAATGCAGGGTGGCGTCCGTGTCGAAGCTGGCGCCGTACTCGTTCGAGAAGGGTCGCCGCCTGCTGCTCCCGTCTCTTCTCCTCGCCTTCTCCTCCTGGCTCACGCTCTGCTCCTTCGAAGGAATCGCCATGCCCGCATTCGACGCCGTCAAGAGGTACGTTTCGCATGTTGTTACGTCGTCTAAGTATAGTGTACAGTGGGTGGGCAAATCAGTTGCCACCAGTAGAGAGCGCAGAGTGAACAGAGTGCGAGGCGGCTAAACACGATAGACATGCGAGAGCACGCAAATGAATTCACATTCAAACTTTCGCGCCCGTGCGCGCACTTTTCAAATGCGGAACGAACGAGCGGAGTGGTGGCGGAACTAAATATTCCCTGGACTGTATGTGTTCTCGGCTGAACCCCCACTACTAGGCGGCCTAGAATCTGTCCTATATAGGCGACTAAAATCTTTGAACTAGGCACCTATACGAATAACCGTAGTGCACTATGTAGGAGAGATTCTAGGCGACTATATAGGAGGGAACTAGGCTACTATATAGGAGGGAACTAGGCGACTATGTAGGAGAAGTTTTTTTTCTTCCAATTTTCAAAACAGTTTTAAAATGACGTAATTTTGTTCAAAAATAAGAATACAATTGTACAAAAGTATTATCATCAGCAGTACAATAGCTTGGCCACGACAAGATTTGAACTTAAGATCTACCATTTATCACATGTTTACTACTCTGCACTCTTACCACTGCGCTATCCGGGCACCACGGCGGGAACGTCTCTTTTGAGAACACAATCCCGCAGCAAGAAATATACGTTTAGCACTTTCATGACTCGGTTTTTTGATCAAGAACATGCGTGAATACTCAAAAACTAAAGCGTAACAGCATGCGCACTCCTTTGATGACATTTATATTGATTTGATAAAGATAATACAATCATGTTTTCTTCCTACATAGTCGACTATCTAGTCAACTATGTAGGCGAAACAAGCAGCTGTCCTATATAGTCGACTAGCTAGTCGCCTAGTTTCCGAAATCCATTCTAGTCTCCTACTAGGACGGGGGCCAGATTCTAGTTTCCTAGTAGGACGGTCCAGGCTAGTTCCCCTATCACCTTTGAATGGATATGCAGCATACGTGTCATTCAATGTTTTTTCATTTTTTTGAAATGTTTTTTTTTCATAATATTCAGCAGAATGGAGTTTAAAATCGAAAATATGTACGTTTCAGCACAGGTGTAGCAAATTACAAATGACATTGAATAGCAAGATGCTTGTGGTAACGGATTAGGCAGCAATCTGCGACCACTAGGTTCACGCCCGCGCTGACTCTGCTCTTCGCTGGAGTCCTTGCCAGGAAGGGAAACAAGGGAGAGAGGCCGCAGGTCGCTGCCACTCTCCTAGTCTCCTTCTTCTCCTCCCTCTCCGGTGCGTCCCAATCTCTCTCTCTCTCTCGTTCCCTCTCTCTCTCTCTCCATCTCCTTCTCTCCATCTCTCCATCTCCATCTCTCTCTTTCTCTATCTCTCTATCTCTTTCTCTCCATCTCTCTTTCCATCTCTCTCTCCATCTCTCTCTCCCTCTTTCTCTTTATCTCTCTCTCTCTCTCTCTCTCTCTGTCTTGAACCCTCTTCCAGTGAATATGCTCGTCTCGCTCGATCGCTTCTCCATCTTCTATGGCTTCCTGGCTGCCGCCTTCCAAGCAATCGCCTACCTCAACATCGAACAGTCCGCCAGGGATTTGAGGTGGGAGGGAGGGAGGGAGAGAGAGAGGGAGAGAGAGAGAGAGAGACAGACACAGAGAGAGGAGAGAGAGACAGAGAGAGAGGAAAGGAGGAGAGAGAGAGAGGGAGGAGAGAGAGGGAGGAGAGAGAGAGAGAGTGAGAGGGAGGGAGGAGAGAGAGAGGGAGGAGAGAGAGAGAGGGAGGAGAGAGAGAATAGATTCCCTCTCTCTCTGCAGCCCTCTCGAGATGGTCTACCTGCACTCGTTCAACTCGCTTGTCATCTTCCTCGTCGCTGATATTGTTCAGGTAAAAAAAGAGAGATTAGAGAGAGAGAGAGAGAGAGAGAGAGAGAGAGAGAGAGAGAAGAGAGAGAGAAAGAGCGAGAGAGTGAGAGAAATCCCCTTCCCCCAGGACGAGATCCGTGACGCATTCATGTTCCTGATGACGTCAGAAACGCCGGCCTTCTGCCTCGTCTTCCTCCTCCTCCTCGCAGCCGGTCGGTTACGGTAGACAGTAAATGGATTACGGTAGTACGGTTTCCTGTAGCTAGACGGTAGTATTTAGACGATTGGGACAACACAAATATTGTAGCGTAGTAACGTTGCGTTAAAAGAATGTCGGTTATGAACGAGCCGTTGCTAGTCTCCGAACAGTGGAAAAAAATGAGATAATCGAGTGGAACGTTTGCAGCAATATGTTATAAACGACTCAGCTCAGTTCTGTCAAGTTTTGTATTTTTTTCCTCTTCAAAAGCAAAGACCATAAATTAACGCCGACAGAAAACACAGCAATAAATAAGCTGAGTGAAACGTATGCTCGTGTTCCAATGTACTAATACTTTCTATCCAGGCGCTCTCTACACCCTCTCGCTCTTCCACGCTCTCTCGCATCACGGCGCCCTCGCCACCACTGTCATCTCCAACGTGCGCGCCTCCGCCGAGGTAAGCACGCAAGCGTGAGCAGAAGCGCAAGCGCAAGCGTGCGCGTAGGCGTAAGCGTAAGCGTGAGCGCATACTGATGAATTCGGAGACATTTATCATCGATACTTTCCATTTTCAAACAGGTTACGTTTCGTACAACACACAAGACTACGTCGATGAATTGCTTGATAATTTCGTCAGCCTTGCAAACGTGACCATAAATCTTATCAATTGTTTAAATATTGTTGAATCCAGCTGCTGTTCGCGTCGTCTTTCTCCATCTACATGTTCTACGACCTCACATTCAACGCGTTCAACTGGGTGAGCAAATCAATCAATAGATCAATCAATAAATCGATATCCAGGTGGGCCTGATCGGCTGCGTCGCTTCCGGATGGCTGTTCTATCGTCAGACCGCCAGGGAGCAGACCATCAACTGGGCGCAGAAGGCCTAGATACGTTTCACCATACGTTTCACCACCCCGATACGTTTCACACCCGTTTCACCGGTTTACAAATAGTGCAATCCTCGGCAATACTATGTAATAAACTTTATATAAATGCATTTGGTCATACAAGCGGAGAGATTCATTTACCGGTGGCGGGCCCGCAAAAGCGATTGATAAGTGTTAAAGTGTTAAATGTGTGACGTCATCGGCTCATAGGACTCATGTTTCGGATGATTAGGTGGTGGGTGACTCTGGTGGATAGCTTGTGGCTGCTCGCTTCGATTACTGTATCCGCGGGGTGCGACGGTGGACAGCCACCCAGGAGGAGGTACTGCAAATAAAACAGTTTCATATGTAGTTTTAATATTTTTCATGTTCGATGAATCTCCCATTGAAATTATCACATTTATACTGCATATGTTTTAGACGTGAAACAGAAGTGTATAGCAAAGTTCATGAATACAGGAACAACTGTTAAAATTATTGTAACTGTGATCGTCGAAAAAGAAAAGTTACTTTGTGATTGTACATATATGTAGTTTGTATTATATAATGCCATGTTATACTCATAATTGCACCGCGATTTCCATTACATTGCATTCCAGATACCATCTTTCTTGTGAGTGTGAAACGTATTTGAAAAAGTGAGTAAATAAAATATGTATTTATGTTTGCCAGTTTACCTTGGCTCGCTTTATCTCGTACACAGCCCCTCGCCGGAACGGACGCATAAACCTGTAAACGATATATTGATTGATTTATTGACTTATTGATTTCTCGTCACCCACCACAAGTTGAGGAGACAGCAAATGGAGCACGCAAGGTTCACAGGAACGTCTTTTATGAAGTTGAGTGGAATTCTGAAACGTATTCTTTTATCCGTGAAACGTATCGATTTCAGTTTCTTCTCTTTGTTGCAGTGTGGGATGAAAGGACGCGAGGGAATGAAAGGAAAGGACACAAGTCGGGAGAGATCACTATCTCGAACGGGAATCTCGGAGAGTGCAGATCCCAAGGCTAATAAGGGGCTTGCAAAAGGGGAAGACATCGATGACAAATAAAAAAAAACTAACAACCTTGCTGCACTGTTTCCATTGCAGTAACCAACGATCTCGCCCACCATAATCACGACAAATTGAAAGTCATTGTCGCCTTCACAAGTGCCTGCCCTTCTTCCAATTGGACACAATGTACATCCCACTACAGTCACTCCAGCAATACTTGTTACACTCATTACAGTTGCAACCGTTGATGTAACAGCTACAACTTCAATTACAAGTTCCGACCTCCCTTGCATCGACGGCTCTAAAATCACCACTTTCTATTTCTCTATCTACATTTGCTCCCGCAACCAACCTTTCCTGCCCTATCCGTACACACTTGCTGCCTGTCCAACAGACAGCAAACAGCAAACGGGACGTCTTTGATGAAGTTCCTTACCCCCACCCACCTCTTCACCCCCACCTCCTCAATTCTCCATCAACTCCATCATCTCCATCCATTCCCCCCTTACTTGCTGCTCCCTTCGACGAACAGTCCGAGGACGAGGCTGGCGATGAACGGCGCGATTCCCAGCACACACGCGAACAGCATGTACGCTATGAACAGACGGAGCACCTAGACAGAGACAGCATAGCAAGTGGGGTAGTTTTCGATATTTCGATGTGCCATCCATTCTTCCAAATTTGCATGCCCGCTGGGCTAGGTCGCTGCACTTTTCCGAACCATTCCCGTTATGAATATAGAATATGATAGAGTTTGTTGTTTGATAAATTCTTAAAATGCTATCGTCTTTCTCGGTACTCTGTTTATTAACTGTTTCATAAATATTGCACCAGTCGTCTCAAAATAGCTTAAGTGATTGCTTTGAAACACATGTGGTATGTAAAGCAACATACAAACCTGCTGGATCTGACGACTTAATGCAATAGATGTGCAGAGCTTGGCACCGCGGAGGCGGGCCCTGATAACAACATGTAAACAAATAAACAAACAAACAAACAACTCACCATATCCTCACGCCAAAATAGCACATCGCTATCATAAACACTATGGAGAGAATGCCGAGATAGAGGAAGAGCATAACTCTGAAAAACACATATATTGATAAGAATATCGATTTATCGATCGCTTACCGGTTACGTATCTGTTTTGGTGTGTTAAAGATGACGAATGGATGGTGACTGGCCATCGCTCTAGTTTCCGGCAAGCGAGGATACAGCGCCTGAACATATAAAAAATGTAAGATGTTTAGTGGGCCCCCCTTTCGAGGGCCTGCAGAGGATTTCCGTCATTCTCTTAATATGCACAGACGCATAACGTAACCTCTCAACGGTCATTTTCGAGACCATTCGGCCCTCTCAAAATTGATTGACTGGAAATCACTTGTAAATGAGTTGTTTCGATACAGTATCTGTGTATCTAGGAATCTTGAAGGAGCAGTGGCGACTTATTTTTGACTTGGAGTATTTTTTTTGAATACCTAACACATTTGCAATTTTCGCGAAAGAACGGGGATTCTGAGTGAGATTCGAATCTGCCACTGCCACGGATGCAGACGAAAATTTGAATTACCCGCCAACGCTCATACTGCACGTTCTGGTCGGAGACATATGCGCAAATGAACGACGATTTCGCATTTGCTTTATGGCTCAGTGCATGTGTGCTGCGTTGTGGCCCATGTCCCACGAGCTTCGCGGGTTCGATTCCTGTTACTGCCAAATGTTTTGCTCGTGTAATGAGGAGTTGTGGCAGGTTGTGGGGGAAATAAGTCGCCACTGTTCCTGTTCAAACTTTATGAAATCGCACAAATTTCACCATGATGTTCCTAAAAGAAATCCTGATGTTCCACATTGAGATATGATGCGTGGAGACAAGCGCATTTGCATAATTTCCTCATTTTCTTCTACTGCTGGCCCTCGAAAACGGGGGACCCACTATAATTTTTGCTTTTCAACAAAGAATTGCAAATGCCATCAGAATTGCAGTAGCTTTCATGTTATGTTTGTGAAACGTAAAGAGATTTCTGAAGAGATCAAAGTAACTTTTTTGTGTGAAACATATTCACTCACCTCCAATATCTTCTGGTCTTTCTCGCTGTGGAGGCTGAGATAGAGACTCGTGCAGATGCAGGCAGGGATACTGTAAGAGTACTGTAATGCAAAATACTACTGTATCGCACGAGTATACTGCAACTTCAAAAATACAGTATTCAAAAGTACAGTACCTGTATGTTATCAGACAGACGAGATACATCCGCCAGCCGTGTACCCACACCCCGAACTCGTGGCACACCTGTATTGATTTACATATTGATTTACTTTTTTTACAACTACGAAACTACGTACCAATTTTTGAAAATACATTTTTATCTGCGCAAATGTGACAATAATCTTTAATACATTTGACATCTCGCATTCAATTCACAACTTATTTAGATTATGATTCGTTGGTCGATTGACTTTTTGCCCTCCAAAAGGTTTGCATTCAAAAAAAAATAGTCCCAATATAGGCGCGTGCTATCTCGTTTCAGACCACTCGATTTCAGAGTACTCTCTACTCTCTCACTATCGCGTTTCATACCCATTTCCGGAGTGTGAGGCATGCGAAATAGTGCGCGAGGAGAGAGAGCGCAGGTGTGAGGAGGGAATAATGGACAGACAAAAGGCCCTCGTGGCTGTGTGAGATGACGGGCATCTTTGGTGCTTTTGCGAGAAAGAGAGAGAGAGAGAGAGAGAGAGAGAGAGAGAGAGAGGGAGAGAGAGAGAAGGAGGAGAGAGGGGGAGGGAGCGAGGGAGAGAGGGAGGGAGAGAGAGAATAATCGTAGAGGCTATAATGGGATGTTGGACACACCACCACGGAAGCAGTAATACTGACAGGCACGGAAATTACCTATGATGACCAATGATCATAAAACACAACTGGTTACTTAATGAATACAGTAATGTAAAGTAACTTACCATATAGTACATGAAGAAGAAGACGAGCAGAATGTTCATGCCCATCATTTGTGTGACACTCGCGAGCACAGCGAACTAGAAAATTAATAAAGTAGTACGCAAAACGCAAATTACTATTGACGAACACGTTAGTTCAGTTTTCAACATTATGTTTTGGTTCGGAAATCGGATTACCTGCACCAGAGTTGATTTGGCAGATGAGGAGTAGCCAAGACACAGCGAGAGCTGGAAAATACAATGATTCAAGGTATACAATACATCTTTACGATATTCTGATATTGATTTGTTTTTGAATTAGATGATAGTCTATTCTAAAATCAACACGATCATCTTTTTATCATCCACCCTCTCTCTTCTCTTTCTCCCTTTCTATTTATTTTTTATGTTCTCCCATTATCTCTCATTTTCTCATTGTCAGCGGATCGACGGGTCCACAACTCATGTCAGCACTCAAAAAAACATCTGCGTTTAGTCTTCAATTATAAAGTGTTCAGAATGTGCTTCACATGAACACATGTTAAAATTCTGAACAGACACTTTTTGGAAACTTTTTCGTCACAACTACTTTGTAACAGCTGATTGTGACAGCTGATTTTGAAAAAAAACGATTCGAAATTAGCAATCATCCCGAGAACTGAACTGACCTCATAGTAATAGTTTTATTCGCATGCATTTGTGGTGAACATTCGATGTTTTCTGTATCGATTTCACTTTGTTTATTTTTTTCATACCGTATGCCATTGCTCATAATGCTGTCTTGCTCTCCAAATGTACACGGTAATAAACTTATCATAACTTATCAAGTAAATAAGAAGGAAATGCAATATGATGATCGGCAATGACGCCAATGCCTGACCTTGTGCGAGCTCATCTGATAGGGCACAGCTATGCCGGCGAGAATCGACCACATCAGAGTGAGTAGGGTGTTCTGCAGGATGAGGAACCTGCAAACATTAGGTTCATTCTGTTTACTATTCTTCTTTTGTTAGTTTCTTTCTTGTATTCTGTTTTCATTCGCACACACGAGAAGACAAGGCCCTTTAGCGATCGAGTGAGCAATGAGAGGGAGAGAGAGAGAGAGAGAGAGAGAGAGAGAGAGAAAGAGAGAGAAAGAGAGAGAAAGAGAGAAAAGGAGAAAGAGAGAGATAGAGAGAGAGGAGGGTAAGAGAGAGGTAACATGCCTGAATACAAGCGACAGGGTTCTGGAGTGTTTGATGATGACTGCTATGGTAAATGCGGCTACGGGCAGGTTGAACAGAGTGACCGCACGCATCGTCGACAGGTACGCGGGTAGGAGGGGCGACGACTGGAATGTGGAATCGTACTATTTTAAAAGTATTCTTTGCGAACAATCCTATTTAACCTATCTCACTCACTGATTTAATATCTCACTCACTGATCGTGATAGTTAGATACGCGGTAAGCAGAGACGACTGGAACAATATGAGAGAGAGAGAGATAGAGAGAGAAACCCTACTTGCCTGTGCGAATGTAACTGCAGCCGAGTGTATCCTCTCCGCCAGATGAAGATCCTCATAGTCATCGGAAGTGTCGATCAGCGACGAGTCCATCTTTAAATATGCAAATTATTACTTTGTGATTCATAAACTGGTAATTATGTAGTCGCAATCAACGAATAGACAAATGTTCGTTTATTGAAATGAAGTACATACTCACGTATTGTTATAGGACACAAGTGGAAGGTGTCACGAAACAATCGCAGGAAACACACTACGAAAACCACAATGCGATTATATTTATGAAACAGGCCATCTGACACGTTAGGAATCACAAGGAGGGATAGAGGAGAAAGAGAGAGGGGAGGGAGAGAGAGAAAGAGAGGAGAGAGAGAGAGAGAGAGAGAGAGAGAGAGAGAGAAAGGGGAAGCAATGGGAAGAGGGAGTAGTATATTTTGTATATTAGCTCCTTTACGACACAACAACACTTATATATAGTGCGCGACTGGGAAACCATATTGTATTGAAATTCGAGTGAGTAACCGGAAGTGATTTGCATAATTATGCCCAGCGGAAGAATATGACTGCGCATCTCTCGTGCATTCAGAGCGGGGGAAGCCCCAATTACCGAAATGGAATGAGTCATGCTGTCATCGGAAAAGAATAAATGCGCATTTATATATACATTTCATTTCCTCGTATGAAAACGTGATTCTCAAACGTGCAAAAACTCTTCGTCTTCTTTCTGAAAAGTAGCATAATTACGTGAGCTGCAAACCTTATTAAGACATAAGATTGTGCGGTATGTAAAATGAAAACTCATAATCATAATCCAAGAAACACTGCGTGGGTATATAATCCAATTAAAAATTCGTGCATGCCTAATAAAACATGCGAGTGTATTGAATACGAAATGAAGAGGCGGCGCGAGTGAGAAAAAGAGATATAGGAAAGTCGAAAGAACAACGACCAATCCACTTGCTTAGTGTTTCAGACATCTGACTAGAACCCCTACAACTCTCGCGAAAAGGTTTCAGTGTCGTCTTGTGATGAGCGGGGAAGATTATATAATCTGTGGTGATAAAGCGATAAGGGGGTGATTAGCGACACCTCTGGTGCTTGAGCTGAGAGGGGTCCGTGAGATAAAACGGGGACCGATCGCAAACCGATCTCATCGACGGATCATCGAGACGCAATTCAACTGTTTATTTATGAGATGCGCACCGTGTGAAACTGCAGAGAACGCGAGAGAGAGAGAGAGAGAGAGAGAGAGAGAAGGAGGGAGAGAGAGAAGGAGAGAGAGAGAGGGAAAAGTAAGGGAGGGAATTCGCGCACATATGCCACTGTTTAGATGTGGTTCAAATGATCGCATAAGAATGAATAAAACAATCATGATTCAATGATTCATGCATACAGATATCAACAACATTACTTTTTTATAAGAAAAGGGAACGCGCGAGGTACAAGTGGCTATATGATATCCATCGAGCGATAGGAATAAAATATTAGCCCGCCCCCATATCCAAGGTAAGCGAGAGGTAATAAAAAGCATACATGCACACCTATGCATTGTAATTATAACACATTGTACTATTACAAAACAAAATCGGCTAATTCAATTCAATTATTTATCATTGCGTATTCAGAAAACATATGGGGACAAAAATGTGTGGCTGTAATAAGTGGTGCAACGTATTTGTGATTAAGATCAAATCAAAGAATGGTAAAACAGATACAAATGCGCCTAATCAAATATTATCTTGATTGTTCGTACCGCGAGATTCTGAAGATTCTGAATCATTTTGGAATGGAAAGAATGATGATTGAATCATGCGCAGCTACTTGTAAGGAAACAAAACGGAAAAAAAAACATCCGTGTCCGAAAAAAAGGAGCTTTGGTCACTGCTAACGAATAACGGAGGCAGTTTTGGGGGAGGTAATAGTTCGCCTCCAGAAACGCTATGTAATCCTTTTGGTCTCGGGAGTAGAAGAGAAAGAGAGAGAAAGAGAGAGAGGGAGAGAGAGAGAGAGAGAGAGGAGAGGAGAGGGGGGGGGGGGTTCGATTCATGGGAGAGCAGACTTATTATACCCGGCTCCCAGCCAATAAAAGTCATTCAAAGACTATCGCGATTCACTCTTTCAGCTTCATTGATCAACGAATGTGCGAGAGTAGAAGTGATGTGTGCGTCTTTCTAATGATTCCCACAATTAGTCATGTGCTTCTTTAGCAAAATAAACAAATACCAATCATTAATCAATGAGTAATTGATTAAAGAACGTGGCGTGTCAATTGAAGGACGCAAGACAAAAACACAATTCGCGTCACAATCAAGAAATGAAAAAAGAGTAAATTGGATTGAGTCATTTGAGATTTGAAACGAACCCTCGAAACCTCAGAGTCCTGAGAAAGTTCGCGCCGACTTCCGCGAACAAAAACTCAATACACATATTAGCTAAAAGCTTCAAGAATTCAAAAATTGGTGTCTCGTTGACCAGTAGCTTAGTAATCCAGTAAAGTAGCCTACTTATATTGGGGCTTCGTTTATCCAATGAAACCTCTTTCCTACTTCCCCTCTCTCTCTCTCTCTCTCTCATGTATATCACAAAGTGCCTCTGTCTGCGCGGCACGTCCGAAAAATCGCGCAGGCAAAAAAAATATTATCAGGGTGTGTGGAAAGGAAATAGCCTGCTCACGCATGAGAGGATTGGAGGGACGGCGATCGAACATTGCATTGAATGACATTACACTTCCGTGTACAAACGATTAACTATTCACTGAATAGGGTAACGGTAAAGGTATGTAATCCAAAAATTTTGGATTTTGGGTTAATCCAAAACCCGAAATCCACAATTTTGGATTACGGATTAATCCAAAATCCAAAACCCTGAATATCTGGGATTTTGATTAATCCAAAATCCAAAATCCAACTCGGATTAGGATTTTGCCCAACACTAATAGCGAACATCGCATCACTACACTACGCAGTGCTCATTTACTGAATTAACTGAAAAGATACATTAATTATAGGAAAGGAAACCATAAACATGTATATAGTACGCAATATAGCACAATCGAGCAAATATGCGGAGGGTGAGTGGAAATCTCGAAACGTTGAAACACGCGAAATGAGAGGGTGGCGAAAACGATTCCATATTGCCTTCCGATATTGCAACATCTTAAAGTCTTCTCAAATTCTACAGGGGCAGAATTTGCACGCTAACTTGTTGCATGGGTGCATATTTTATGAGATGTTCATCATGTCTACATATGTAGTAACCAGAACATCAAACATCGCGTCAGTACATTGCCTACTCCGCTGCTTGCGCGCGAGCGGTGCACAGACTGTCATGACGCGCGAATGGTGCACCGATATTCGAACTTGAGAAATATAAGGAACTTACGACTATTGAAACAGAGACCGCAGACTCTCCGTCTCTCTTCCCACCTTTCTCACCTTCTCTAACAATAAAAATTGCAAAAATGCACAACAATGTTGACTAATCTGCGTCGATTAGTCAACAAACATGAAACAGCAGAATTATGGATGGTATTCCTTGGAGAATGAGGGTTTCTCGATCCAAGAAAGGGAAAGGGGACACCTCACTCATTCTTATAAGAGAGAGAAGTAGGTGGACGGCGGGCAATATTCGAAGGGCTATCCGATATCCTCTCATCTCATCGTGGATTCCGGAGGCAGCAGCGCCTTCCAGACGACAACTCGTGATCCGGGTTCCTGGATATCCTGGATAGACATCCTGGAAGAGAGTGAGAGGGTGGATTGGAAACACATGTGATCTCACTGGTGCCCACGGAAATTTGAGAGTTTGTAAATTTTCGAGTCAATTATGACAAATTCGTGGGGGCGGTGAGTGCACTCTCTTTTGGCGTGACCCCAAATGTAGTGAGAGAGAAAGAGAGAGGCGGGGAAATGGTGCCACAGGCAGCGTCCTATGGATTGAACGAATCTGCTGATCACCTTCATCCTTCTTACAAGGGTTCCCCTCGTCTGTTCTTTCTGGAGACTCCGTCCCGTTGATGTTGCAATCACTGCATCACCAATCACTGCCTTCCCTCCCCCTCTCTCTCTCCCTCTCTCGCAACTGCTCTCATTCTGTACCCTTGAAGGCATGCATACCAGGATGAGGCACAGTTCCCATTTCTCGCCCATTCAAACAACCGCCAACGTGCCATGTTTGGATCTCTTATACCACTTGACCACTTCTTTCAGGATTTGTGTTGTCATAGCTGAGAAATTAACATAAATACCATCTGATATTATAGGTGTTATATAAGCTATTCTGCAATAGCTTCGAGACCAGTTCCGTAATACATTTCCCGTCAGTAATGGTTTTAATACGTTTTTCCGGTGCCGGTGCCATCTCTCTGCACTGTTCCTCTTCAATCGCTCTTCATATCTCACACCCTCTCACCCACACTCTTCATTTCCCACGCTGTCTCCATGTCTCCCTCTCCCTGCGTCTCTCACCTCCACACACTCTCTCGTCTAGACAGCTGGTTCCTGCTCTCTAGAAATGGAGGGACGATTCGGTCTCTTCTTCTGGTACTGAATCGATCTGGGATAAAACCGTATTGCACTACTTTACTCGAATTGGCTTCGATTTGGGACTGTTCCCACAGTTGCCACTCTATTTTAGGCCTCTCTCTCTTTCTCCCTCCTTCCCTCTTTCTCCCACTTTCCGCTATGATCACATATCGAGTTCTACTAAGTAAACATTTTGCAACGGAGTGAACAAGAGTAAGTCTCGAGTTATACTATTTGTGCCACTGACAAATGTGCCCTCAACTCCACTCCACGTGTTTCTTGCGTGCTTGATGGGTGCTTCACTCTGTTATTCCGGGGTGGGGGTGTCTTGAGTGAGCGATTTTATTATGCATTGTCCTCCCCCCTCCCCCACTTCTCTAACTTCTATTCTTCCATTCTTTTCTCAACTGCGAACCTTGCACTTTTGTCCGTCTGCCAATCGCTTCGAATTTTCGATTGTTAGATTTCTTGAATAATTTTTACCATTGTCTTGTCAACAAGACCCTTCACAGGTTCGCTTCGGAGAGGCGATCTTCAAAATAAACAAACGCTTCTCTCTCTCCCTCTGTCTCTAACACATGTGCGTCTGCTAGAGCAAACAACTACGATCCTCTGCCCTCCATTCATTCCGCAGCGCACACTACACCCCCACTACTCCACACTAACAACCGCAAATCTCACTACGTCGCTATTTCGCACTTTCGCAAATGCAACACTGCGCAATTTGTCTCTCCCACCACTTTCTCTCTTTCCTTCACTCTCCATGCCCTTTTCAGTGTCCGATGACACTTTCTTCTTTCGTCGTTTCACTCCAATTCTTAAGTGGCCATGGAGACCAGACAGAGTGGCGCTTTGCTACCACTGTTCCTTTACACAATTCTGGAACAAGCTGGTCCGTTTTCCAGTGGTTGCTCCTGTGAACCGAATGCTGCCTTTGTATGGACGTTTGTTGATTTATTCACGCGTCGCTTCTGTGTTTATTCAGCGCCCGTTTGCCACCCGCACAATTCAGTAAACAGGCGTATGAAGTCCGCACCCGCAGATTATCATTTGACTCAATCCTCTCTCTATCACTGAACACTCACTTTCCATCTCTCATTCTCTCTTATCTCTCCGTACTCCTTCTCTCTCTCTCTCTCTCTCTCTCTCTCTCTCTCTCTCTCTCTCTTTCTCTCTTTCTCTCGCCACGCACTCACTCTCGCTATCTCTTGTTATCGGTAACCGAGGGTTTGTTTGTGTGAGAGTGTGACCGTGGCGCATCTTCCATTGATCACATCCGCTTCTCTCTCTCTCTCTCTCTCTCTCTCTCTCTTTTCCGATCAAATCAGGTGGCAAGTTGCGCACCACTCCCCTACCGCGATCTGCGATTCGTAACCGTACCGGTTTCGAATCGATTTTATTAGTCCGCGAGTGTTCCGGTGTGTCTATCTGTTACGGACCGCCTGTGCAAAATGTCGGACCGTATGTACTATGGAAAGGTCGGATAACGCGGCTGTGTACACTAAACGTTCCATGATATTATTATTCTATTCTGTTTACCTACTGATTCATAATTAATTGAATACCTTGTGATCTAGGCCTGATAGAGGCCTGATAGTGATAGGCCTCTAGGGATAAATCACATGGTAATGTAATTGTTGATAGTGTCTTCCCTTCTGTCGCATTCGTATTGTGTGATGTAATACAGTCCGCTTCACTCACCCGCGAAAATGTGGCTTTCACTTTCTCCCATTCTTTTCTTGCGCCACGCACACGCGAATCAAAAGAATCACTTCTATTTGCTGCGCCGCACCCGGTTCTCTCTCCTCTCTCTCTCTCTCTCTCTCTCTCTCTCTCTCTCTTTCTCTCTCTCTCTTTTTCTCTTTCTTAACTTTCCTTCTTTTTCTTCTTCTCTTTTCTTGTTCGTTCTACTTTTTCTGTAAAAGTTTCATATTTAGTTCATTTGAAATCGAGTATTCTTCTTTTTTCCGGGTTCCGCTTTCACGGAAGTTGCGCACCGTCACAGTGTCACAGTGCAGTAATCTGATATAGCGTGGACATCTCTATCTCTCTCTCTCTCTCTCTTTCTCTCTCTCTCTCTCTCTTCTTTAATCTAACTTCAAGGCTAACGACGACTCGCTATTAGAATCGGAACACTTTCCCATCACGCGTAACCATAACATGGATTCTTGGATCGTTCCATCTTAGCCTATATTCTTTCATTCCAGCCACGTTTTGTTGTGTCATTTTGTTTCGCGGATTCCTGTTCCGATCGATTCGAATGGCAGGAGACAAAACATTTCCCCCTCTTCGATTTTGATATCACACGTCGTGTCTTCTGATCAATCAATACTAGCTGATAGTGGCACCCATCACTTTCACACTTCTTATATCTCAACTATTAGTTGCGCCACATGTATTCCAGTTTTCCGGGATTTAACTTTTGCAGCGATCGGGTGTTGCTTGTTTACCCGGTTTTTGAAAGTTCGTATCTCATAGGTTGTAGTCATGTGTTGTTGTTCACTGAGTACAGATTGCGGGCGGCGCGCGGGTCGACGCAGGTTCAGAGCCGAGACATATTCGGGTGGCGCGCTAGTGAGGCGCGGGTGAGCTGCGGGTGGGGTGGGGGGTCGTCAGCCATCCGCATCCCACTCGCGCCCCACCCGCAAGCTGTAGGTAGATCCATTGATATTTCTAACCATGCACGGCTTCATATGACTTCTGAACACAAACTCCCCATCTCTTTCGGAAGTAATCGAGAGTGAGAAGAGAAGAGAAAAGAGAGAAAAGAGAGAGAGAGAGAGAGAGAGAGAGAGAGAGAGAGAGAGAGACTTGCGCGCTTTCCTCCCACGGGCTACATTTAATCGGACGCCATTTCGTGTCCACTGCCACTTTTTTTCCCTCCATTTCATCCGCTCCATATCCCTCCTATCTCTCTCTCTCTCCCTCTCTCTCTCCCTCTCTTTCTCTCCCTCTCTCTCTCCCTCCCTCCCTCTCTCTCTCCCCCTCTCTCTCTAATTTTCTCTCTTTTATCCGCTCTCCCTCCTAAATTACCACCTGCATTCCCTTTTTGTCTTTGTTCCCGCGAGTTCGCTGAAAAACGCAGCACTCGTCGTTTCTGACCGAACTGGTCACACAAGTTTTGCGTGTTGCAAATCGTGCAAGATTTCTGTTATTATTCTCATTATGGTTGCTGCATTGTAAGTAGTTTCGCTGTCAGTTTCTCTAAAAGATGTAAATAGTATTTGAAACGAAAAATTGTTCAAAAAACGTTTTGAAGGATGTGTTATGTGTTACCTGTTAAACGTACCGCTACTTTATACAGTACCCATGTCTTCGTTTCAGGATGCGGGAGATTCTCCTGCTCCTGACAGGAGTCGCACTCACATTGGCGGATTATTGTGGCGACAATAAAATCCCGTTTGGAATCGAGGTAATAGGAATATTTTGTAGATGACGAGCACATTAACTTTTCTATACAAAGAAACTTTTCTATAAAAAAGTTTTTTATTCTTACACATACTACTAAAAATCATTGAGTATTCTTCCTAAAATCATATTATCAAAAATATGACGTATATATCTTACGTTTCACCGCCCAACTATAATAAAGCATTTTCAAAACTGACCAATTCGCAGGATATAATCGGTTTTCGTTTGAAAAATGATAAAATAATAATAAATTGTATTATAAGGTTATCGTCTCTCTTTCTCTGTCTGTCTGTCTGTCTCTCTCTAACTACCTATGTAGCCTTCGTATCTCTCTAAGCTTCCTTGAATCCTGAATCTCCTCATTTTTTTTTCTTCATCGAGGAAATTGAGGCATTACAAATTTTTAGAATAACCAATACTTACTTGAATACTTGAATGCTCCTTCAGCTTGCAAGCGCGGAGCCCATCTTTCGCCACAGTGAACGGTCTCGAGCTGCAGTTGCCCACTGCTTGTAGTCGTTCCTGCGCCCATAGAACAGTTTTGTATTATTGCGGACAGAATCTGCCTATGGACAGAATAACCAAATCTCTAATAAATACTGTTCTAGAGGCGACGGCGCGCGACGCAAGGCATTCGCCACAGCCTATCTGAAAGAAGTGTACAAGGTGAGAGAGAGAGAGAGAGAGAGAGAGAGAGAGAGAGAGAGTCTCCCCCTTGCAGACTCGTCTTTCCTGTCCCCGCTCGTTCCCCTCGGACCTCTCTGGTGACTTCTCGCGGGACGTGGCCCGCCTGCAGAGGGAGGGCGAGATGTTCATGGCGTGCTCCAACCTGTTCTGGGGTACGTACTCTCTCTCTCTCTCTCTCTCTCTCTTTGTCTCTCTCTCTTTCCCCTCTCTCTCTCTCTCTCTTCGTCCCCCCTCTCCCTCCCTCCGTCCCCTATAAAGGGCATATTATAAATAAATGATCATTGCAGGTGTGTGGTCGCTGCTCCAAAACGAAGAGATGAGCCTGGCGTTCGACTATTCCTCCTATGGCCGCGACAGACTCGCCCTCTACTTCGAACAGAAGCCCGAGCTGGAGCGATACCTCTCCACCTGCTAGGCCCCGCCCCCTCTCGCTCCACCCCCTAGCCCTACCCACACTTACAATGCGCCTTTCTACAGCGTGTGATTCTCGCGAGATTTGAATGCATATTTCTTTCTTTATTGATTTTTCTGTACATTCCCACATTTTGTCACACCGCGATTTATAGATCCCAGTGACTCGGGTAAATCCTCACACTGCGTGAACAAGATTAGAGAGAGGTACACATATGGAATGTGCGTGAGACGACCGTACGCATGTGGCGAGTGTGTGAGGCGAGCCCGTGCGGGGACGAGAGAGAGAGGCGAGGCTACGCATGTCGGAAGTGCGTGAAGCCAGAGCGCGATCGCCTGGCAGATCTCACGCAAATCCCACATGCGTGAGATTAAACATGTACGCTATTCAAATGACAAGAAAGCACGCACTTACGTTGGCTAACAGATATTAGCCTACAGACTAAACGCCGATGCGTAAAATTGTTTTGTTTTCGTTTTGATAGTATCCTAGAAAGCATATCAAAATAGTTAAAAAAAAATATATAGTAAAACTTACTCTCAAGGACGTCGTCAGACGCTTGCGCACGCAGCTGCTCATATGCTTCGGAAACGTCCTTGGGGTGCAGGAAGGGAAGACCACATACGCCGGTTACAAATGTATCTTGATCGGCAGTTCGAGTTGAAGAACCTAAACAAAGTTTCGTATAACACGAATATTTCATTTAACTACCTCTCTTCTTTTTGAATTGTAGATGCCAAGCATTCCGAAGATGATAATAACAGAGATCAATCGAGGTGTGCGGAAATACTCGTCGAATAGCATTCAGCATGGACGATTCAAGGTCTGAATATCGTAAAATACTAGTAATAAAAAATGTATATACCTATAGAGAACGACTCGAATCCCTTCCACAACTTGCCCAATAGCAGAGAGAGGATAGTGAGAATGACGATGTACGCCCTCTCTGAGTGAGAACTGGAGAAAATACGAATTAGTTAACACCATCAACTATCGAAAGAAAGAAAAAAACAGTTCGAACATACCTCATCAGAAAGAGAACCCCTTCCTGTGCTGGTACGTCATCATCTAGCGGGCGAATCCTGTACACTTGCGCATTTCCGAGAGGACGGGTAGCGTACGTGCCGTCACCGACCGCTCTCTTCGCCCTTGCCAATCGAACGAGTGCACCTGTAGACGCACATACAACTACTCGAAGCGCAGGATCGGAGGAATCGAGACCCGAGAAGTGAATGAACCTCCGTCCACCTGTAACAAAAATGGAATCACCTAATGTTGACCCCATGAAAATACAACCTTTGTCACGATAATCGTCGATGTTTATCGCACCCCGATTCTCCATCCTTGAGACACGAGAGGGTCCGCTCTTCATCCGCCTTATCCTATACATATATATATATATATATATATATATATATTATAATAATAATAATAATAATAATAATAACTTACATTCGAAGTATAGACTCCTTGCTTGCTGTTGCATGAGCAGATGAACCGGCTATCTGGAGAAAAGCAGAGTAGCACGAGAACGTCGTACAGTTAACGTCCGCCAGCTTTTTCGCTTCCTTCTTAGCGTTCTCAATCTGAACTTATGCGTAAGAACATTATACACGCCATTTCCATACCACGGAGAGTGTGAGTAGGCCAGATTGCGAGCAGATATGTCCAGTGTTCTTGTCACACCATCTAATCATACTGAATGCTTTATTTCCCATGCCCAACTCGTCGACTGTGAGTGAGAATCGCACTCTGCACTTTCTCGAACAGTCAGCACATCTCCAGTAGAGACGGTGGTTCCTTTTAGTGAAAACAAATATTAACAA
Source organism: Rhabditoides inermis (assembly GCA_963966185.1). Taxonomy (NCBI): domain Eukaryota; kingdom Metazoa; phylum Nematoda; class Chromadorea; order Rhabditida; family Rhabditidae; genus Rhabditoides; species Rhabditoides inermis. The sequence goes on along the minus strand of CAWZYM010000209.1, from coordinate 107,067 downwards.
ACTTCTAACGAATCACTCACGGGTCGGAACTCCATCTTCGTGTCTCGGGCTTGTACCCGTATCCGTTGATATATATGCGAGCACGATCAGACTTGGAAAGAAACCAGTACAGCTTATCCCTACATGCTCCACTTTGTAGAGGTTGAAGGGTGCGGAAAACACACGCATCTATTTCTGGATCTGTAAAACCACCGAACTTTAAAAACAACAAAACCATCAAAATACCTATTCCTGTCTGTGCTCGGATCTCCGACTCGCTGGCTGAGACGACGGTGTTGTTGAAGTGCACAACGGCGGTGACCAAATCATTGATCACACAGGCGACGACGTCCTCATCTGAGACATCGGTAGAAGTAGACTGTTCGCGAAATTGCCCGTTGAATATGAATTCATCCGGATCCCGTGCGTCGCGATCAGCCTGTGTAGCCAGAACAGGTTGTTTCATTCTATGTAGAGCCTCAATGCATTCCTTAACAACGTCGTCGTGATCGAACTCCTGAAAAGTCACGCTTTCACAACGTTTAAACAAAACAATTCACACCTTGTACTCGTATTGAATCGGTGAAAAGGAGAATGACACACTCTTTGAAGCAGGTAGAGTCTCAATCGCAGACTTTGCCTCGTTGCTCCCGGCCTATTTAACGGTAAGTAAATTCAAAAAAAAATTCAAAAGGGTTTACTTTTGATCCAACAAAAGGTGAAGAGGAAGACAGGGCGGGAGTAGGAGGCGGAGTAGGAAACGATTCCACCGATGAGAGTACCTGAAAATACGATTTATTTTAAAAATTAAAGACAACAATAATCACAAAGTTCATTATATCGCCACCACATGTCTTCTCATTCAATGACAAACCTGATAACAAACCTTCGGTGTGGTATCAGTAGACGATGTAGCGTCACTGCATACAGCCTTCTTCGGTTTACGCGTTCGCTGCAACAAGTAACGTAATAACTTAATAATAAATTAAACATACCTTGAGTGCCGGCTTGTATTCTTCCTCGACATCTTGTCCGACGGCGCCGGCATCAGGGGACTGGCTGTTCTGCAAAGCGTTTTGTAAATCACACTTTAATCAAATATTCTTCAATTAACATGACTTGAATTATAACAATCAAACTAATAAGTAAGTAAAGGAAATGTAACAAACCGATGTGCTCGTAGAGGACGCCGACACTCCAACAACGGCTTCTCTCTTCAACTTGCGTGTCCGCTGCAACAAGGAACAAGAGATTATTTGTTGAACAACGGCAATGTCAATAATAACAATGCATGCATACCTTGCCACCTGATTTCGCAGCACCGGAATCTTCTTGTCCGACGGCGCCGGCATCAGGGGACTGGCTGTTCTGCAAAACGTTTTGTAAATCACACTTTAATCAAATATTCTTCAATTAACATGACTTGAATTATAACAATCAAACTAATAAGTAAGTAAAGGAAATGTAACAAACCGATGTGCTCGTAGAGGAAGCCGACACTCCAACAACGGCTTCTCTCTTCAACTTGCGTGTCCGCTGCAACAAGGAACAAGAGATTATTTGTTGAACAACGGCAATGTCAATAATAACAATGCATGCATACCTTGCCACCTGATTTCGCAGCACCGGAATCTTCTTGTCCGACGGCGCCGGCATCAGGGGACTGGCTGTTCTGCAAAGCGTTTTGTAAATCACACTTTAATCAAATATTCTTCAATTAACATGACTTGAATTATAACAATCAAACTAATAAGTAAGTAAAGGAAATGTAACAAACCGATGTGCTCGTAGAGGACGCCGACACTCCAACAACGGCTTCTCTCTTCAACTTGCGTGTCCGCTGCAACAAGGAACAAGAGATTATTTGTTGAACAACGGCAATGTCAATAATAACAATGCATGCATACCTTGCCACCTGATTTCGCAGCACCGGAATCTTCTTGTCCGACGGCGCCGGCATCAGGGGACTGGCTGTTCTGCAAAACGTTTTGTAAATCACACTTTAATCAAATATTCTTCAATTAACATGACTTGAATTATAACAATCAAACTAATAAGTAAGTAAAGGAAATGTAACAAACCGATGTGCTCGTAGAGGAAGCCGACACTCCAACAACGGCTTCTCTCTTCAACTTGCGTGTCCGCTGCAACAAGGAACAAGAGATTATTTGTTGAACAACGGCAATGTCAATAATAACAATGCATGCATACCTTGCCACCTGATTTCGCAGCACCGGAATCTTCTTGTCCGACGGCGCCGGCATCAGGGGACTGGCTGTTCTGCAAAACGTTTTGTAAATCACACTTTAATCAAATATTCTTCAATTAACATGACTTGAATTATAACAATCAAACTAATAAGTAAGTAAAGGAAATGTAACAAACCGATGTGCTCGTAGAGGAAGCCGACACTCCAACAACGGCTTCTCTCTTCAACTTGCGTGTCCGCTGCAACAAGGAACAAGAGATTATTTGTTGAACAACGGCAATGTCAATAATAACAATGCATGCATACCTTGCCACCTGATTTCGCAGCACCGGAATCTTCTTGTCCGACGGCGCCGGCATCAGGGGACTGGCTGTTCTGCAAAGCGTTTTGTAAATCACACTTTAATCAAATATTCTTCAATTAACATGACTTGAATTATAACAATCAAACTAATAAGTAAGTAAAGGAAATGTAACAAACCGATGTGCTCGTAGAGGAAGCCGACACTCCAACAACGGCTTCTCTCTTCAACTTGCGTGTCCGCTGCAACAAGGAACAAGAGATTATTTGTTGAACAACGGCAATGTCAATAATAACAATGCATGCATACCTTGCCACCTGATTTCGCAGCACCGGAATCTTCTTGTCCGACGGCGCCGGCATCAGGGGACTGGCTGTTCTGCAAAGCGTTTTGTAAATCACACTTTAATCAAATATTCTTCAATTAACATGACTTGAATTATAACAATCAAACTAATAAGTAAGTAAAGGAAATGTAACAAACCGATGTGCTCGTAGAGGACGCCGACACTCCAACAACGGCTTCTCTCTTCAACTTGCGTGTCCGCTGCAACAAGGAACAATGAGATTATTTGTTGAACAACGGCAATGTCAATAATAACAATGCATGCATACCTTGCCACCTGATGTCGCAGAACCGGAGACTTCTTGTCCGACGGCGCCGGCATCAGGGGACTGGCTGTTCTGCAAAACGAAGAAGTTTTCCAAATCACACTTTAATCAGAGATCATTGTATGATAACATTAATGATCCAATACCAATAAATTTCTTATTATAAAACCAATACAATGTCAACAAACCGGGGAAGTCGTCGTTGATGTCGATGCACAGGAAGAAATTGAAGAGTTTTCTGTCCCTTTTTCCTTACGGCTTTTAGCTCGAAGAAAATAACCCATATTCTGTAAGATCATTATATAATAAAATAGTTTAGATATAGAATTATCTAATATGATTATTTGAAAAGAAATGTATAACTGCATGTATAACATGTCATGGGTTCACAATGTTATAGTATAACATTGTGAAAGTACAATGTGTTAGATTCATTAAAGTTTAAAAAAATTCGAATCATGTAAAATAACAATATGATTAAAAAAAACAATTTATATGTTGTGCACATAACATAATAGTGAACCAAAAACATGATTCACTAGGAAACACTATGTTACAACACACAGATTGTCCGTGAACGAAAACACACACAATGTCCGCAGATATAAATCCCTACCCATGCACAAACACACGAATTGTCCGCAGAATTATTTACACACGGTTTGTCCGTTTCATTTTCACTTGTTCAAGTCTCACTCAAACACACGCTCTGTCCGCAAAATAATTTTGTTGTTACGAAACACACGGATTGTCCAAAAACACGGTGGGTCCGGAAAGGAAAAGCGAACTCTCGATAAACTAGAAAAATCATAGTCACGGATTTTGATGAAATTAATTTTTCTGAGGTTTTCGAACATTCTGAACACATCCTGCGCAGTGGCTGAGTCCAAAAAAAAAATTTGGTACCAGATATGGTATACGGTACCCCAAATTTGCATAATGGCCCAAACTCTACCAAACTTCGATCTGAAGATGTCATTTTACTCGTTACATGATTAGAAACAAGTTTATAATTGAACACTTCTGCATAATTTCAATGATTAAAAAACTATAGTCACGAAACCGAATTTTTTTCTATTTTTTCAGATATTTTCTTTTTTGAAAATTTAACCGATGTCCGCCCAGTCCAAATGAAAGCAACGCTATATTGAGCAGATTATGACGGTCATTTTCAGCTGTTAAAATCAAAAATCGAAAAACACCTTTTTTGGGAACAGATGCTCAAAGTTGGTACACTCCGACATTCCTAGTCAACAAAATTCCAACTGCAAATCATTTATCAACAAAAATTGCGGGGATTCTTCAAATCAAACTATTAAAATGTTTATATGTTATTTCTAACACGATAATTACTCGTAGTAAAGTAAATCACTCATAAGAACATGAAATTGTTAACGTTTTGCGATGATTGCAGGTACACCAATCGGGCTCTTGCATTCATGCCTATTTGGGTATTTGCCTTGCGGACAATACTCATGCGAACCAACATTGAATCAACATTCATGTTGATAATCGATAGATATTTGATATCTATTGATAATCAAAATGCGCGGCATCACTTTGATCTGTCCGTAGATGTAGAATCAGAAATAATCGAGATGTGAACTACTTCAACAATCTCCTACTCTCTCTCTCTCACTCTCTCTCTCTCTCTCTCTCTTTCTCTCTCTCTCTCTTTCTTTCTCTCTCTCTCTCTCTCTTGCGCTCTCTCTCAGGATCTTTTAATGCCGAGCAAGTCTCACTCTGCAGTCATCTCAGGTGCGGGAAAATACAACATTTTAATCTTATGGAGTCCAAGATGATGGCTTACCGAGATGAAATCCACAAGATTGGAATCATCACCTACATATGTATAACAAAAATACTTTTGAAAAAAGTAGCTATACTTCGCTCACTTGCCCTTATCAAGTAATCAAGTTTGCCATTGGCGATCAGCCTGCTTCGGCCTTGGCTGAAGCGCCTGCCGCGCAAAGAATTAAGGATACCGGAGTACGTTAGTACGAAAAAAAACCAAAACTTTTCTACTTCACCTCCCCCCGGACTATGGAATATGTGGACCTCGAAACAACAGCCAAATCATGGTCACTGCGACCAAGTCAGGAGTTTATAATAGATTTTCAGCTGAAGACTGTCGTAGATAAGTATCCCTCCGAGAGAAACAGTGAGCCTGCACGGAGTAGGCTACACGGATTTTAGAATCACTGTTGACATTAAGTGGAGTGGTTATAGGAATTCGTTTCCTGTGGTCAGTTGAATCTCACATTATTGGACAAGCTGGTCCTTATTTGCCGCGCATTCGATTATCGATGGAAATCAAATATGTAGCTATCGATAACCAACATCAATGTTGGTTCGTATGAGTATTGTCCGCAAGGCAAATACCCAAATGGGAATAAATGCAAGAGCCGATTGGTGTACCTGCAATCATCGCAAAATGTTAACGATTTTATGTTCTTATGAGTGATTTACTTTACTACGAGTAATTATCGTGTTAGAAATAACATATAAACATTTGAATAGTTTGATTTGAAGAATCCCCGCAATTTTTGTTGATAAATGATTTGCAGTTGGAATTTTGTTGACTAGGAATGTCGGAGTGTACCAACTTTAAGCGGCTGTTCCCAAAAAAGGTGTTTTTCGATTTTTGATTTTAATAGCTGAAAATGACCGTCATAATCTGCTTAAAGAGAGTGTACACTCTGAATTCCGAAGTTGAGTTAGCATCGGGATGTGAAAATATGATGAAAACGATTCAGTTTTGTCAATACAACTTTTTGCTGAAAATGTCTGCAAGTTGATGAAAATTGAGCGCAAAATGATTCAAAATGCGAAAATTGGTGCCAATTGGTGCCAATTTTCAATGTTCAACTGAGTTTTTCACCGACTTATAGGTATCTCCAACACATAGTTGGATGGACAAAAGTACATCATTTTCGACATATTTTCACATTCCGGTGCTAACTCAACTTCGAAATTCAGAGTGTACACTCCCTTTAATATAGCGTTGTTTTCATTTGGACTGGGCGGACATCGGTTAAATTTTCAAAAAAGAAAATATCTGAAAAAATAGAAAAATTTTCGGTTTTGTGACTATAATTTTTTAATCATTGAAATTATGCAGAAGTGTTCAATTATAAACTTGTTTCTAATCATGTAACGAGTAAAATGACACCTTCAGATCAAAGTTTGGTTGAGTTTGAGCCATTATGCAAATTTGGGGTATCGTATACCATATCTGGTACCAAAAATTGTTTTGGACTTAGCCACTGCGCAGAATGTGTTCAGAATGTTCGAAAACCTCAGCAAAATTAATTTCATCAAAATCCGTGACTATGATTTTTCTAGTTTTGGTCTAGTCTGTGGAGAGTTCGATTTTTACAGAGACCGTGTGACTAGCGCTCCGGCGCGCTATCGCGCGCCTCCGCACTAGGTATACAAAAATAGAAAAATAGAAGAATAGTTCGTTTTGCATGTTTGATAGTTGATTGCTCTCTTATGACTCTTGCGAAGATACATACACGCAAGGGTTGTAGTTGAAGTGTTCAAGTTCTATGTCTTTTCTAACTATCTCTTCTACTTCTTTTTCACTTATTTTATGTTTCACAGATGTACACCGCCCCATCTCTTTCTCCTCTACACTAATCTGTCTACTTTCCATCCTATCTCCCTCCTCCTCCCCGCCCCCCCCCCTCTCTCTCTTTCCTCGACACAGTTCTACTCTCCCCTATCTCTCCTCTCTCTCTCTTCTCCCTCTCCCACTGTCTCGCTATCTCTTTCTCTCTTTCTCTTTCTCTCTTTCTCTTTCTCTCTCAGTATTATATTCTTTAGAAACAGTAATATATTCTCTATTGTCTATTGTCAACTTTCTAGAGACAATACTAATACTATGCTCTTGTTTGTCTACTGCATCTTTTTCTTCTACTGTGACAACAACTTTCTAGAGACATTGCATGTTCTCTTCTGTCTACTCTCACCTCTCGTCACCTCTTCCACTCTCACTCTCACATCTGCAGTAATCACTATCACTGCGATTTTCGAGAGACAGTTATGTCTACTTTCCCTTTTCTCTCTTCTTTTCTCTCTCCTATTCTCTCTCTCTCTCTCTATCTCTCTCTCCTATAATCTCCCTTGTATACTTTCACGTCCCCGCTGCGGTGACAACAACTTTCTAAAGACAGTACTATGGTACCTTCTGTCTACTCTTCTATTCTCAAATCTGCAGTAGCCACTGCGACTTTCGAGAGACAGTTATGTAAAAAAACTTTTTTAAACAGAAAGTACTACTCTCTTATCTACTGTCTTCTTTCCTTACTGTCTACTCTCTCACGTTCTAACAAATATAATTTGACCGCCTGTGCTTGCCAAATGACATGTAAGGTGAACTCGATTCTCACCTCACCTCACTTCCACTCGACACTGTACAGCATCGAAAAGCGGAATTTCAGGCTGAATATGTACAAGAGTACAAGTAATGAACTCAAAACTTAGTTTCAACTGAAAAAAGAAGCAGTACATATTTCTATATTACTGTCAGCGGAGCTAGCGCACCGCTGAGATCTCTCTCACTCACTAAGTGTGTAGCTCGCTCATTCGTTCATAGATCACTCTCTCATTGCAGAATCGCCAATGCCAACGGCGGAGCGAGGAGGCGGGCCGATCTACAGATCTACTCCCGCCAAGACAGAAGACTCTAGTACACTCACCACCGGCAGTACATAAGGAGGGCCGAGAGCTCAGTCAGGAGCGAGCTCTGGCAGACAAGCCAGATGCCGTCACTATGACTCGCCAGCTCTGAGAGCAGGCCTGTCATCCCTGTCCCCTTTCCCCACTATATTCCTTTGCCATTGATCATAAACCTCTATGCCTTGTTGCGTGTTTGGGTGTATTGTGGTCGTGTCTCTGGGGACTGTAGGAATGGTTTGTCATGGTCTCTCTCTCTTGTCGTCTGACTCCTCCGCGCACAATCGAGACTCTGGGTTCTCTCTTCGGAGGTGTCCTTGGGCAAGACCTATGTCCTTCGGGATATAGATCCTCTGATTGGTTGCAGCGAGTGTAGCTTTCCTCTCTTTTACGGTAGCATGTTTGGTTTGATCCACCTTTTAGATTCATTTTCCTGTCGGAAGTAGCTAGCCGACAGGCAAGATGTGTTTTGTTTCACCAATCGATTGCATTCTCTTGTCCCCGTTTCGCGAAGGGTGACGAGGGAGTGTCTGCCGGAGAGAGTGCAGGCGGCGAAGAGTGGTTTGATAATAGTTGAGATAGGCATTGCGCACTTTTCGCTGCAGTCATGAAGCAGTGAGAATGTGTATCTATTTTCGCCTAGATACCTGACGGTTGTTGTTTTGGCATCTACCGGATGATGGCTCTGTGTTATATGTTTGTGCTTGTTTTGTCTCGCTTTGCCCGTCCCGCGGCTTGTCACACCCGCTCATCCACCTCATTTTGTGTTGTGTGTTGGTGCGTCTGTGTTCGTTTTACGTGTTTGTCCGTGTCCGGTTGGTGACTTTCCTTAAAGTCTCACGAGTCTGGTTGACTCCGGGTTGTCGTACCCGTCAGTTTTCTGAAACGTGTAACACCAACTCAGCTCTGTCACAGCGAGAAGCGAGCTGAGGTGCAAGATTCGACGGGCCGAGCAGCGAGAAGCGGCGGACCGAGAAGCAGGAAGCGGCGAGAAGCGGCGGGCCGAGCAGCGACATGCGGCGGACCGAGCTCAGCAACAGGTAAGTGCGAGAAGAGCTGAGCAGCTGGAGAAGGCGAGAAGCGGCGGACCGAGCAGCAACACGCGGCGGACCGAGCAACAACACGCGGCGGACCGAGCAGCAACACGAGGCGAGCTGAGCAGCAGGTGAGTGCGGCGGACCGAGCAGCAACACGAGGCGAGCTGAGCAGCAGGTGAGTGCGGCGGACCGAGCTCAGCAACAGGTGAGGTGCAAGATGCGACGAGCCGAGCAGCAAGATGTGACGGGCCGAGCTGCGAGAAGCGGCGTACCGGGCAGCAACATGCGGCGGACCGAGCTGAGCAGCAGGTGAGTGCGAGAAGTGGCAAGCTGAGCAGCAGGAAGAGGCGACAAGCGACGAGCTGAGCAGCAGCGGGAGGCGACAGCGGCGAGCGGAGCAGCACAGACGGAGGAGCACTGGAATAGGTGAGGAGTGTGGAGATGGGTGTGTGATATTCTTTTTAGGTGGGAGCACAAGGAAGAGTAGCTGGCAAGCTAGATTTGACTCTCCACCCAGCGCGCACCATCTCTCTCGCTCTGATCTGCAATCGATTTGAGTGGCGGCCAGCAGGCGATCGAGTTGCAAATCGGTCACTGTGCGCCGTCATCGAATCAGGAACGGCAGGAGGCAGCAGCTGTCCAGGTATTCAGTTTTAGTGATATAGTATTGGTATATTGTAGTTACAATTAATACAGTAGTACAGCAGTTTTAGGTACTGTAGTTCGTCTTGTTACAGTAGTTACTGTAGTCATCTCAGGTACTGTAGGGTACTGTAGTCATTTCAGGTACTGTAGGGTACTGTAGAATACAGTAGGAAACAGTAAGGTACCGTAGTGTTTTGTAGTGTACAATACAGGCACAGTAGACGGTGGTGTGGTTTTCGCACAGTAGCGCTTTTGTTTTCTTTTGTTTGCACTTTGCACTGTGGTTGGTCACTCCCAATGAGATTGTGTGCGCATGATAGGCGTGTAAGGGGGCGAGAAGCGGGTGCGCGAGCTGATCTCTCTCTTCTTATCTTTTCTTTCGCAAGAGAGATCAAGGGGGGGGGGGGGTGACTGGCGAGTGAAACCAAAGCTCGTACGGGTCACACGCATTCTCTTTATTTTGCACTAGTAGGAGCGAGAGGTGGGCATCGCCCGGGTTCAAGTTAAATGTAAATCACTTGCAGATGTTGATTGTACGAGAACATCTCGGAAATATTCATTATCTCTCTTTTACTTTTGTGAAGTGTTGCAGGATGGAGCGGTGGTCCCGTATCCGCTGAAACCAGATTGACTGTTTCTCGGAAGGGACAACTCATCAGTGAAGACGTCACAGGTCGACAGGTGGCGCGGACACAAGGAGCGACGGTCACAGGATCGCGCGGCCAGGTGTTCGGTGAGTCTCGGTTGATTCTCATCATTTCAAAAACATCCAGCTGGTCGGATTATGGTTATGATCCGTATGCATTCCCGGATAGGGTCGCGCGGCTGGCGAGCGGCAAGGCGTAGAACTCCCTTGCCCGGCATGGTGGGAAGCACCCGTGGGTTGGGGCAAGTCCCCAACATCTTCGTCAAAATTCTTAAAAGGCTCGTGACCGGAGACGGATAACAGGGGCGGCACTGCCAAGCCGGGAGATTTTGGATGACGTTATCTATGAGTCCCTCGTTCGTTACGAAATCTATGACGAAGTGGACGCACCATCATTTTAGTGTAGGGTAGTAGTAGGTGGAGGTTTACTAGTTGGGAAGCAGCGTTCAAACCCGGTTGAATATATGTTACTAGTAGTTCCTTAGCCCTATACAACATATACTAGTAATTTTGGGAAAGAGTAGTTAGTTTGTACTTAAGGCCCGTTCGCAGATCCGCCCTAGTTCCGGTCTTAACTACTCTCTAATGCTAGCCAGGCGGAGGGTGTGGTCTCTAGGCTTAGATGTACCAGCCTAGTTTTGGGTGCGCAGTAGCGGGAGGGTAAGAATCTTTAGGCACGGCTACGTGTAAAAGTATTACTTCCTTGTCAGTTTTGTGTTTAGAATGAAGCCCACAGTAATGCTGTGGCAAAGCTTTTTGTGATACAGATGTAGTTACAGAGAGCAAACGTCTGTTTAGAGCAGCAGCGGGCCCGAGGCGGCGGCGCTCGACGTCTCGAGGACGATGCGCTCGAGGTGGACGGCAAGTGGATGTGCTTCGCAAGAAGGCGAGGTCACCACGGACACAGCGGCTCACGTGAGTCGTGGTGAAGTAGGAGGGTGTGGTCTCTAGGCACGGGGTTTACCTATAGAGTATCAGCCTAGTTTTGGGCGCGCAGTAGCGGGAGGGTAAGAATCTTTAGGCACGGCTACGTGTAAAAGTATTACTTCCTTGTTGGCTTTGTTTGTGTTGTAGAATTTGTACTGTCGTGCATTTTCTTCATTTATTTTGTTCGCGAATTTATTGGTCCCTCACTATTCTCTCTCGCAGGAAAGATGCGCGATCTGTCTACTCTGTTTCGCACTTTGATCTTTTGACCGCGAGAGCGAGTGAACGTGTGGTCTTCGATCAATCACGCCATTTCGCACGCACAGTCCGCACTTTGAGCGCTCTTTGATCTCGGCGAGGGCGGGGGCGCGCAGTGCCACTGCCTCACGCCATTTCATTTCGTATTGCACTCGCGTGTGTTCGCTCGCATTTTCTCGCACTTTCGCGCAGTTTCGTGTTCACAGTCTCTTGTGTCTATATCTCTGCCTATATCTCATGCTTGCCCATATTTGTATTTTGCGCAGCGCAGCTTCTTTCTCTCTTTCCTTTCTCTCGCATTTTTCGCAATCGTTATTGTGTGGTGCGCGAGTATTCCTCTTTATTTTTGGCGCTGTGTTATCGCGTTCCTTTCGTGTGTTCTATACTTCTGTCTTCGCATTGTGTTCTCGCAGCTCTCTTCCTGTCTGCACGACTTGAATCTTTATTCTCGCCTTTGCCATTTTTGCTCTCTGCGGCACCCTCTCTCTCTTATTGATCGATCGATCGATGAGAGAAGAGAGAGAGTGGCAGCCGCATCACTTGTTTCTTCCCCGCGAGTTCATGTGTTCATGTGGCGTCTGCGCATTTGTCTCTCTATTGCATTCGAGTTGTTGTGCGCGTGTTATTTTCCGCGTGTCTTCGCTGGCATATAACCACCCACCCGTTGCAGCAGTGCACGCACAGCTCGGACGAGGGAAGCTTCGGCAGACAGCAGGAACAGGTCGGTCAAACGGCTTGTCAACCCGTTCACCACCCCGCTTTGTGTTTTGTGTGTGTTCGTACTGTCCTCGTCGTGTTTGTCCGGCAGTGCCTTGCCATAAAAGGTACTCGAGTCTGGCCGACTCCGGGTCGTCGCACCCGTCACTTTCCATTTCCGTGTCATTTCAGTTGAGGTGCAGCTGCAGCTGCACAGTCGGAGAGGTGGGTTTAGCAACAGAGAAGCACAACTCAGCTGACTTTGCAGTGCATTTCAGCTCAGCAGGTGCGAGCTCGGAAGCAGCACACAACAGCACACAGCGGCAGAGGTGAGGCAACTATACACAGCTCAGTTCGCCAGCAGCTCAGTCACTGTACACTCAGCTGGATTTTCAGCTCTTTTAGCAAGAGGGAGCTCGGATGCGACACACACCGACAACAGAGGTGAGATGGATGAGAACCAAGGTGAAAGGAGGTGCGATGGAAAACATTGCGAGCCGCCGCACGCGGCGAGATCATCAAGAAAGCTCGCATACTGCAAGAAGCGCAGCTCAGCGGGATCAGCAAGGGAGCGTGCAGGATGGAGCTCAGCGGGTTCAGCGAGGAAGCGCGCACACTGCAAGACGGAGCTCAGCGGGATCAGCAAGGGAGCGCGCACACTGCAAGATGTGGAGCTCAGCGGAATCAGCGAGGGAGCGCGCACACTGCAAGATGTGCAGCTCAGCGGGATCAGCGAGGAAGCGCGCACACTGCAAGATGGAGCTCAGCGGGATCAGCAAGGGAGCGCGCACACTGCAAGATGTGGAGCTCAGCGGAATCAGCGAGGGAGCGCGCACACTGCAAGATGGAGCTCAGCGGGATTAGCGAGGAAGCGCGCACACTGCAAGATGGAGCTCAGCGGGATCAGCAAGGGAGCGCGCACACTGCAAGATGTGGAGCTCAGCGGAATCAGCGAGGGAGCGCGCACACTGCAAGATGTGCAGCTCAGCGGGATCAGCGAGAAAGCGCGCACACTGCAAGATGGAGCTCAGCGGAATCAGCGAGGGAGCGCGCACACTGCAAGATGGAGCTCAGCGGGATCAGCGAGGAAGCGCGCACACTGCAAGATGGAGCTCAGCGGGATCAGCGAGGGAGCGCGCACACTGCAAGATGTGGAGCTCAGCGGGATCAGCGAGGGAGTGCACACACTGCAGGATGTGGAGCTCGGCGGAAACAGCATGTGCGTGAGTGTGGTAGCGGGTCATTCATTGTGTGTACATGTATAGCAGCAGATTGATTTGCGCGATTTTGTGTAGTTTTCTTTTTGGCAGTGTAGTGGTATCCATGGGAGCTAGCAGCTTCCCGGTGTTCACAGGAACACGCGAGGAAGAGGCTGGTGGAGCTCTCTGAGCCATGGGTGATTTCGCAAACTCTGGATATTTGCAGGACGGCCGACAATTTCATCACTGAAGATAAACAGGGACTTTGTCGACTTCTGCAAGAAGTGAGGAGGGAGCGGAAGATGCCTATGGGGAACGGTAAGGGTCCGTGAAAGATGTCACAACTTCTGAACTCCCGCAGGACGGCCGACATTCATCACTGAAGATAAACAGGGACTGTCGACTTCTGCGAGAAATGCAGAGGGTGGTCATCAGCGCCTTTCACCGAGAGCTCGCCCAGGCTGTACTGCACTTGCTGCTACTCACGGAACCACGACTACGCCGGAGCAGCGCGAGCTGACTCAGCTGCTGTACGTGGAGACGTGAGCGCGGAAACTAATTTCACTGTAGTTATGATTTTATTTGTTTTAGAAAACTGTGGGATCCGGTGACCAGTCGCCTTTCATTTGGGAAAACCGCAGGCACCGCCCAGCCGAGCAGCGGTGACGAGTTGGCCGAAAACAGCGAGTCACGCGCATAGGCCGGGAGGTGCACTAGCGGAAGCAGTTCAAGTGGACCGGGCGAGAACGGAGAGGCAGCGACTGCCAAGTTGCGGCGACGAGTTGGCCGAAAACGGCACGTCACGCACGCACTGGCAGAGAAGTGCGCCTGTGAAGACTGCTCCGGTGAACAGGACGTGCAGGGAACATCGGCGACTTCAGTGGTCTGTTTACTATTGATTTGCGTTGTGTATTGCAGATGTAGCTTTGGCCATTAACAGTAGTTGGTGTTGTTTAATGTAGTTCCAGCTGGATAGATGGAATGTTCACACTTTCACTAGTTTTTGATTCAGTAACAACCCTGCTGTTCAGGGTCGACTCGCAGCTGGAGAGGCCATTGAGATACGACGGACAGATCGATATCCTCTCACTCAGGGCACATCAGGGGAAATGAGAGGTGGAGCAAGCTCAGCCGAGGAGAGGAGCGAGCCCGGCCGAAGAGATGGATGACTGCAAGCTCAGTTAGGAGAGGAGCAAACCGTCCAGCCGAGGAGGCGCAAGCCCAGCAACAAGAGCCAGTCCAGCTAAGGTGGAGCGAGCTCAACTCAGAAGATGGGAACGAGCTCAGCCGAGGAGAGGAGCGAGCTCAGCCGAGAAGTAGGCGCGGCGTCTCCAAGTGCACCCTGGCAAGTCCGGAAGGAAAAGAACATCCAGCTGGGAGCTCAAGTTCGAGCAGTTCGACAGCGAGCACAGCATCCGAGTGCAGTTCCAGCACTGCCCGGAGGAGTCATCTCGGAAGTGGTCTGTTTGTCGATTGATTCTCTATTAGTTCTTTTTGTTATTTTACTGACCTTTCCCGTTCAGATGGAGAAGACTCGCCAGGATCAATCTGAAGACTCAGCTCAAGATGGGCACTCAACAGCTGCCACCTCGGAATGTGCAAGAAGTTCGAGCCCGAGTACGACGAAGGTCGGCAAATTCAACTCTGGAGATCTGGAGTAGGCGGTCGGTTCTTTTGTTAATTTTGTGAGATGTAAGCAGTTCTAGCTGAAATTTTGAGAGCGATAGCAGTAGATTTGGCGGAGGGACTTTTGTGAGCTTAGAAGTAGCTATTTCTTGAGTTGGACCGCATTTCATATTTTGCAATCAGTTTCTAGCTGACTGGCCATTAGCTGATTTAGTTGCGCGCAGTTTAGCTGAAATTTTGCGTTCAGTTAGATAGTTCCATTGTAGAATGTTCTAGCTCTGTTGTATTTCAACATGATCTTGCTGTTTAGGTGGTCGAGAACTTTCCGCAGGAGCCGAGAAGACAGGAGCTAGCAGCACTTCGCTGTGACTCACCGATCGATATCGCGACATGGGAAGATGATTTGTCAACCCCGAAGACTCCCCGATGACATCATCGACCGAGAAGCTCGACTACAACCAGCATCTCGACACGAGGAGATCCAAGAAGGACCTCGCTCAGCGGTCTGTTTATTTACACATTTTGCTAGATCATGGTAATCAACATGTCCATTCTGGCGTGAACAGTTTTGTTATTCAGTTGCGTGAATTTGTAACCACTTGGTTGTTCAGGTACTCTGTCGTCCGAGGAGCGCGGGAGGATCGACGCAAGATGGTCAAGTTCGCTCGGCAAGAACGACGGCTGCGAGGCAGGCACAAGAGCCAGACCGAGTTCGATCTCAATGAACGACCTGCAGGAGATGAACGGACCCAAGCAACTCGCCCGTGCGCCGTCCCGCACAAGCATCGTCTAGAAGGAGGACCTGACCAACTGATAGGTTGTTTTATTTTGCAGTTCTAGCTTTGTAGTTTTGGATATGTTGCTCAGTTGAGTATGTAACCACTTGTTTGTTCAGGTGGACGTCGTCCGAGGAGCACGGGAAGATCGACGCAAGATGGCCAAGTTCGACCGAGACGATCACCAATCAAGATGGTCGAGAGGAGTCAGAAGATCAAGCTGGAGAGGCCCAAGATCGGTGGCAAGCAGAAGATCAAGACATCCGAGATGAACAACAAGCTCGAGCTCGAGCAGTTCAAGAGGCGGGCCGGTCTATGCAAGAACTTCTCCGTCAACTCCGAGGAGATCGAGGACATCATGTGAAGGGTCTGTTGTTTTGTTATTACTTTGTTTTATGACTGTAGCAAGGTGTAGGTACGTGGGTCTTTGTATTTTTTGTGGGGATTTTTGTGTCGTAGCGGGGCCGACACGTATGTGAGGGGGGAGGTGTCAGCGGAGCTAGCGCACCGCTGAGATCTCTCTCACTCACTAAGTGTGTAGCTCGCTCATTCGTTCATAGATCACTCTCTCATTGCAGAATCGCCAATGCCAACGGCGGAGCGAGGAGGCGGGCCGATCTACAGATCTACTCCCGCCAAGACAGAAGACTCTAGTACACTCACCACCGGCAGTACATAAGGAGGGCCGAGAGCTCAGTCAGGAGCGAGCTCTGGCAGACAAGCCAGATGCCGTCACTATGACTCGCCAGCTCTGAGAGCAGGCCTGTCATCCCTGTCCCCTTTCCCCACTATATTCCTTTGCCATTGATCATAAACCTCTATGCCTTGTTGCGTGTTTGGGTGTATTGTGGTCGTGTCTCTGGGGACTGTAGGAATGGTTTGTCATGGTCTCTCTCTCTTGTCGTCTGACTCCTCCGCGCACAATCGAGACTCTGGGTTCTCTCTTCGGAGGTGTCCTTGGGCAAGACCTATGTCCTTCGGGATATAGATCCTCTGATTTTACGTCTACAATGACTTCGAAAAAAGAAGCCGGCTGTGCGCCCTAACACGTTGTGCGCACGTGTGAAGGAGTATGAAACGGTTTGAGATTGAGTTGATCGTTAAAAACACTATCTATTGACGTCTCGAAACATTTTACTTAACTTTCAACCTTCAACTTTTCGTTTTGTCAAAGTTATTCGTTAAAGATAGAAATTTTGTCTTTTGCAAATGACTCAATCCATTATTGTTATATTTTGACATATTCCTATCAAAAAAGACACAACTGAGTGGCTATGGATCAGAGATTGCGAATGCCAACTATTCGATATCGATCGGTTGACCTGGCGGCTGGTAGCGAGCAATCCGGTGGGCGCGACCCCAGCAAGTAACGCGCGCTCAGAAAATGACTAATACTGTATGAAGACAAAGTCCGATCGATCTGAAACTTTGACAGAAGGGGTTTTTCGCCCATAAAAGCTTAAGTTTACAAATTGGACACTCTATCTCGTCTGCACGAAAAGTCGATCGTATTCGCCATATTTGGTGACTTTTCAAAAAAGGAAACCCGTTTCTATAATCTATTACACGTAATCTTTCTTCTATTCAATTTTTATAGAAATCGAAGATCATGAACTTTGGGTGCATTTTGGGTACATTCGCTTATTTGGGCATGAAGATGAGGTCACAGTCGGCTGGTATCGCGGCTATCGATTTTTTCTAGGTCGATTCACCTACCCTCCAAATTTCGTTCTAATTGAAGTATTTTGAAATTTTTCCCCATAGTTAAGAGATTAGGTGATAACTATGATTAGGTTGACTATGATTTGGATAACTATGATTAGGTTGACTATGATTTGGCCACCTCGTTCACCACGTCGCGCAAGTCATTCAGCGGCATGCCACTGCAACAAAGCATGGTCAAGCACTCGTCTCGTTTCAGTACAAACTTTCAAATAGGTTCAGTCCACATTCACGTGATGACATAGTACACCTTCCAACACCACGCACCCGTGTAGCCGTCGGAGGCTCTTCTTCTTGTCGTCTCCGTCGTTGACGACGCTCGCCCGGATGAGGGCGACCCTCTGCGTGAGTCTCTGGTCGAGGAGGGCGCTGCCGCTGCCCCTCACCACCACGGGGTACTTGCACGCGTGGGGCTTGGTGTAGGACGCGTCCGCCCCCACCACCACGTGTCTCTCCACCAGCTTCGCCTCCAGGGCTCGAGCAGACGTGATCAACTGCAACAGACAGTAATCAGCCTGCATTCAGATTCGTTCCAATTACCATGTCGTACTCCTTGTTGAACTTCTCTTCAACATCGTCGTCGTCTCCAATCTCCCTCTCTTCCAACAATCGAATTTTCTTCAGCACTTGCTAAAATGTCAAATAATAAACTTTTCCAAATTAATAAACAAATATTACTCACATCTCTCTTAGCAACGAGTTCTCTGTTCTTCTTTTCGATCTCCGCAGGCGTTTTTTGGCGCTTTGGTCGCATTGCTGTCTGGAAAATATCTCAATCAACATATTTCACAAATCACATTTTAATTACCTGTGGTTTTGTGAACTTAGTGTTAGCTGTCGAGGTAGTGACTGTCTTGCTCGTCGAGAGCGTACTAGTTGCCGACGACGAGGCCACGTCTCCATTGTTCACACAACTCACACCCACATCATGTGAAGGCAAAACTGTAAATAACAATGAGGAATTTACAAAGCAGAGAGAGTAGTTCACAAATAATTAAGATAATGTTTCACTGCGAATAATGATATTGCACTAACCGTTATCGTGCGGACTTGTACTGGACGAAGCGCCTGGTATTGAAGCCGAACCGGGAAGCTGCGGAGCACACCCTCCGTTCATCTGCGCAACACAGATGTACACTTCTCATGTCACACACATGACTCACAGATAACCTTTCGGCTTGAACAGCAACAAATCATTGCATCACTTCACACAATCTGCCGCGGAATGAAAATATATTTTATAAACATGGAATTCCAGCAAATCAATCAGCATTATTCATAATCGATCCGCACTGCGTCACCACGTGAAAACAAATTAATTAAAATGTATCAGCAAGAGTCACAACACGCCTTTCTCTCTTCTCGTATGGCAAGGAGAGACTCAGTTGAGCTGGGCGGCCGCCTGCCCCGCCTGCTGGCCGTTCGCGAAACCAGGCGCGGACTGCTGCTGCTCCGCCTGCCCGTACGCCGACGGGTGGATCTTGAAGCCGTACAGACTGAAACATCACGTCAGCATGTGTACGACGACAAGGAGGAGGAGGAGGAGGAGGGGTACTGACCGGGGAACGAACTGGGGCACGGGCTTCTTGGGGCGGAGCTCGGGGTGAACGAAGAAGAGCATGTGCGGGAAGCCAGTGCCGAAGTAGCTGCCGTCAGTGTGCTGGTGCTGCAACCCAACACGTAACGAGTCCTTTGCCTGGACCAACCTTGGTGCTCTTGGGGACGTAGACGTCGCAGCAGCGGGGGCAGTACAGCTTCACCATAGACTCGCCAGGAACGTCCGACAGTCCTAATAACAACATTCGAACAATAAAGAAAGGCTAACAGTAAGAAAACAACGATGTCAATGTCAACTGAACCGGTCATACCGATGGGGAGCATGGGCTGGTTCTCGCAGTAGACGCGCGGGCACACGCCGAAGTCGAGGTCGCGCCACTTGTCCACCATCTGCTGGATGCCGCGGTTAGTCAGGATGTATCTAGAAGTAGTAATATAGGTCATTGTACCTTTAAAAAAGTATAATACACCATTAAATACATTCATACTATGCGAATAATATACCAAGTTGCGCTTACCTGGCATGGATGAGTCCATACAGCATCTCGGCCGCCTGCTCCACCATCTCAGAGTTGGTGCCGTTGTCCTCCATGTCGTCTTCTGGCAAACAAGACATCAACAAGATGGACAATCGTACACAATTGCAACAAGCTCAATAAAAAAAGAAAGGGCAATCGCAAATGTGCTCACCGGGCTCGAGATCGAGAATCATGTCGAGGGCCTGCCTGTACTTGGGCACCTGCTCATTGAGACCCGTCAGGTTAAAGCGGTCCTGGATGTACTCCTCGTCCACCTAGAACCACGATTATATTACATCAAAATATATAACAAAATAAATTGTTTTGAAGGTTTAGAACAAACGCCTACCTCGCAGAAGAACTCATTTCCGCGCAGTCCGCAGAACCACGTGATCCAGCTGACCTGAAAAACAATAAATGAAACATAAATATATATTATATCATTAGAGAGGGCGCGCAGCGCCCTCTCTTTTGGCTTAGGATAGGGCTCGCGCCAGAATTTTCAAGAAGCTATATCCAAAAATCATGTTAGCAGGAATGTGAACTCATCCAATTGATGTTAGTTAGATTCGCACGGTTCCGTAGGCCAGATCACTAATTGATGGCATCTTTGTATCTTTTCTCTGAAAGAAGTTATGAGCGATCTCGCGCACCCATGAGGTGAGAGGCCAGCGTGTGGGTGGGTGGGTGGGTGTGTGGGTGGGTGGGTGGGTGGAAGTCGTGTCCGGTAACGCTGACTCTCTCCCGAAAGCGTACTCTCTCGGCGTTTTCTGCCCGTGTTCTCCAACTCGCACTTTGAGTGTACTTAGTTCGCCCCGCCGCCGCCAGCGTCTAATTCGCGCCGGGTTTGCGTTGTTTTGGGTCCGCCAACTATAACCAGGAGAAAAAGCGCAGTAGGCGCGACTCCGAACGGTAGTGAGAAAATATGCGGGGGAAAAACTTTTTGTGAAACGTAACGGCGATCCGAAACGTAACGTGTGATCTGTGGTACATGAGAGTAAGAAGAGAGAGAACGGCCGAGAGTTTGTGTTAGTATTTGTAAACGTTGATAGAAGAACAGAAAATATAAAGAGACAGAGAGAGAAGGGCAGAAAGTGAGAGAGTGAGAGAGAACATTGTGAGAGAAAGAGAGAGAGAGAGAGAGAGAGAGAGAGAGAGAGGGAGAAGGAACAGTGAAAGAGAGAGAAGGGACGAAGAGAAGGAGAGAACAGAGTGAGTGAGAGATAGTAGTTTTTGATAAAATCCATATGAATAGTCATAATTCAGCACATATTCAAAATTTCTATGAAATTTAACAAAAGGACATATATTTTCTTTAAAAAGTACTTGCGTAAACAAATGAACTTTGTCTTGTCCCAATGCAGCAAAAGCACATGCATAAAGCGTTTACAAATACTAACACAAACCTGCGCATAACGGACAGTGGACATTAACCGATGAAATATAACAATACAAATGAATAACGCCATACGTCCATATTAGAGAGAGAGAGAGAAGACAGAGAGAGAGGAGAGAGAGAGAGAAAGAGAGAGAGAGAGAGAGAGAGAGAGGGGAAGAGAGAGGCGCAGGTTTGTGTTAGTATTTGTAAACGCTTTATGCATGTGCTTTTGCTGCATTGGGACAAGACAAAGTTCATTTGTTTACGCAAGTACTTTTTAAAGAAAATACTATATTCGGATATAAAAATACACACCTCCTCGCTGCTGCTCATTTCGAATGATCCGGAGTTTTCGCGTGCGTCGCTCGCGTCAGGGTCCGACTCGCTACCGCTCTTCTAAACACATGATTACATTCAACACCAACGGGATAAAAACTGAAGTGGTTATTCACTTACGGAAGATGCCGAAGAGCTGTTGAGAAAATGTCTCCAATGACCGCTCTGTCGATAAGTGGACTCAGCAGCCGTCGTGTCACCCAGAAAGCGCCGCTCCGCACGCGCTCTGTGCACAATGCTCATAAATGGATCCAGACACTACCCGAGCGAGAATAGAACACAAAACTAGCTTATCAAACATCATAAAATACAGAAGAAGCAGAGCCGTTGGATAGCTACGCGCGTAAAGTCGAACAACTTCTTGTAAATGGGCGGAGCTTATTTAGGCTAGCTACGAACATTTTCGTTGAGATATTTGTCATCAGTACTTTGTTTGAAATTATTAGCATCGTTCATATGGGTCTTTTCATAGTAGATATGAATAATGTAACATTTAAAATGTGTTCATTACACACAATCGTACAATGTGGCACTATAAAATATTTATTTAACAGTCTTTGTTCACTACATCATGTTGTTTTCGACGTAAGCTCGGCGGGTCTTGTTTTACGAGTCGGATCAAACAACGAGGAACACTTTTACATGTTTTATTGCACAATCACATCTATATCTCTGCCCCTGATAATCATGGTCGACATCCATCCTCTACCCGGAATCGGTTGTTTCTCGTGTAATGCCAGTTGTAGTCAGGGTCTCTAGCAGACGAGAAGTACTCGCCGATAGAGTTCGTACAGTCAATTCCTGGCGACTTGGGCCACTGAAACATGGACTGTTGAGCAAGAAAGAGAGAGAGAGAGAGAGAGAGAGAGAGAGAGAGAGGGGGGGTGAGGGAGAGAGAGACCACCCACGCTGCATCTGTCCGGTCCAGGACACTTCATTTCCTTTCTCCTGCCTCCATAGTGGTACTTGTAGAACGTGTCATTGTAGCACTGAACATATCATTCAAATTGCCAAATTATACAAATGTTACCTTGAGGATTATATTAAAGTAGAAGTAGTCAATGGGTAGAGACTTCATGAGCGCTCGAACCGCGGGCTTGGCCCACATCCTGAAAAAATCTCTATCATCCGCTAGTTCTTCTTCCTCACCTCGCAAAGTCGTTCTGAATCCACTGAATGTCGGCCTTGGTGAGTAGCGTGTTCGTACTGTTGTAGGTGACGGACGTCGGATCATAGATGGGAACGTTGGTGACTGCGGGATTCGCTGGGCTCGTGTCCTGAAAAAGGTTTTGATACTCAGTCAACTTGCGCATCCCACATCGTCCAGGAACTTGAGATGCGTGATGACGTTCTGGATGGGTGCGACGGTGTACCTGAACGATTGCTTAGTCTTGGCCTGGTCTTTATCACTCACTTGTCCATGTTATCCGGGAGTGACTTTGGCCAGTGGATCCAGGTAGCGTTGATGAGAGACGGACGGGTCACCATTTTGCCTGAGAAAACAACACACTAGCTTCCGTGACTATTTCGTCTCGTTCATACCTGTCTCCGTTATCTGATTGAAGTAGATGGAGGAATACATCTGCCCCACCGAAAACTTGGATGCGTCACGTTCTGTAAAAGAGGTATTACGAGAGAGAGAGAGAGAGGGGGGGGGGAGAGACTCACGTCCTTTGACCTTTACGTTCTCCTTCTGGTAGTGGATGTAAGCAGTGTTGGGGATCATATTGAAGAGATGCGAGTACTCTTCGAAGTAGGTGTTGCCCAGCCTGCAGTCTCTCTCTCTCTCTCTCTCTCTCTCTCTCTCTCTCTCCCTTTCTCTCTCTCTCTCTCTCCCTCTTCTCTCTCCCCCCTCTCTCCCCTCTCTCCTCCCTCTCTCCCCCCTCTCTCCTCCTCTCCCCCGTCTCTCCCCCTCTCTCTCTCTCTCTCTCTCTCTCTCTCTCTCTCTCTCCCTCTCTCCCTCTCTCCCTCTCTCTCCCCTCTCTTCCCCCACCTGGGAATGAGGATGTCATCCAGGTCCATGAACGCGATGAATGACGCCGCCTCCTTGTACTGCAGCAGACAATCCGTCTGCGCGGCCGCTTGGTTTCTGAACAAGCGACGTCTTTCTCTACATTTTCCTTCTTCCTTTTACCGGAACTCGATGTTGATATTGGGATTGAAGGTCGATTCGGGCACTGTGCTGAGCATGATGCGCATCCACGGTTGAATGGTGAGGTAGTCCTCCTGAAAGGGGCGGGGCGTGAGGAAGCGGAGCCAGACCATTCACCTTCTCGTACTCTCTCAGAAGCTCGAACACGGAGCTGACCATACTGCGGACATAGATGTGTGCGTGTGCGCCGAACCTGAAATCTCAGAGATAGAGAAGGAGAGAGAGAGAGAGAGAGAGATCCGACCTCCTATAGGTATGACTGGCAAAGACTGCATACTGCCACTGTTCATTGGCGAAGAGGGGCGCGACACAAGTGACCACCTCCCTCTTCTTCTGGCGAGGAGCATAGAACGGGATCTGAAGAGGTTTTTGAGAGAGAGAGAGAGAGAGAGAGAGAGAGGGAGAGAGAGAGGAGGAGAGGGGGGGGGGGGAATTGCCTCGTGGTACTTGGTTCCCTGCACGAGTGCGAGCTTTGTCATGTTGGGCAGGAGGGTGGTCCTGATAGTGTACGTGATCCATCTGCACACATTGTGTGGGGTGACACTGAAAAAATCTCCTCTCCCCCTCCCTCTCCCTTTCTCCCTCCTCTCCCTCTCCTCTCTTTCTCTCCTCCCTCCCTTTCCCCTCCCCCTCTCACCGTTCTATCTTTCCATATGTGACAAAGTTGTCTGTCTCGTTCCATCCAATGAACTGTATCTTGTTCAATCTGTCGAAATCGTAGCTGGCTGTGAACACCAGTGCAACCGCGTTGTCGCCCAGGCTCAAACATTATTGATTCATTATTGATTAGTTTTCAATCGATACTCCCGCCGATCCCTACATTCTCTGCCATGTTAATCGCAAGCGATCGGGAACGGGTAGAGATACGCATCTACCCACATTCTAGCCTGAGGCGCCAGCCACATAAAGAAAGGGAAAACATGACTGCGAGAGAGCAAGAGAGACCAGACACACAAACAGAGCTACTTACCTTTCGGATTTATTGTAGTAATATGACGAATACATAAACGCTTCATGCTCATGTAGACTCTCTTTCCCAGCATCCGAGAAATATCGGATGTAGTTACTGGAAAAGGTTACTGTAAGTACAAAGTGGAAATGCAACCTACTCATTGAAGTATACGATGAGAATGAAAGTGGAAAGGAATCCGGCTAGTGGGAGGATGTGAATACTCCTCTTCAGTGTACTGCATACACTGAAATCATACATTTTTTCTCCTCCTCCTCCTCCTCCTCGTTTACCTGTGCACTGTCAACATGTCCATCCGGCAACGCAACGCCGCCTGTCTGCAAGTAAACAAACAGTAAACAAAGCAAACACGAAAGGGAGAATTGTGGAAGGAAGGAATGCTGGAGAGTGAGTGCGGTGGAATCGAGAAGGCGAAGTTGCTAGCCTGTGTCAAAAGATGTTATCTCGCCTCAACCGCAAAGAAATTGTCAGCATTCGAAGAGAACAGGTCGTTTATCCAGTGCAGACACAAAGCTCATATCCCTAGGCATTTGGAACCGTTTGAAACACGGAGCAATGGCTTGGATGACGTCATCGTTGACATCCGTCCTCGACGCGGAATTTGGGGTGGAGAGCAAAGTGGATGTAGAGACCACGATGTGAGATGATGCAGAGAGTGAGGCGAAATCATGTAACATTTTCTCACTGGACACATGATGTGCTCTAATTAGCATAGAACGATTCGCCTTTTCGCGCTGATTCCAATGGTATTTTATTTATGGGATCATGTACCCTGTAAAACAGTAAAAATCGATGAAGAGTGATATGATGACGTCATATTTCTTTGATCTAGCCGTCATTGCCCAATATGAGTAAAGAAAAATGATGTCATAAGTGACGTATTTCATCAAGTACTGATCGATTACAATCAATCAAAGCGTAGTGCTACTATTATAAACGATTATATTCATAATTTCACTATCGATGACGTCATCAATTCTTTGATCTAGCCGCCCTCTATCGCACTTTCCCTGTATGAGCGCGCGCTCGGGTGCGCTCGCCGCGCGGAATTAGAGCGCAATGGGGCGGTCCTAACATCGCGTTGCAATTGCAAGAAATCTTGCGATTACGAGAATTCTTGCAATTAGAGAGTTGTACTCTCGTTTGTACTGGATGTCCCCGCGCGCTAGAATGCTCAAAAACGACTTTTCCCGGATGAAGCACTTTTCCTAATTTTAAAGTGATTTCCACTGTGACATTGCATTCACATCTCTATTCGATAGAGTTATAGAAAGTTGTATTGAATTTGATTGAATTTGAAGCGAGATACGGAGAGTCCGCATTCGAGTGCGGATTGAGATTGGTGTCGGGCGGGCGGGCGTCGGACAATCGCTTTCGCCCCGCCCTCTCTGTGTGAGAGTGAGAGAGAGAGGCGAATAGCGGGTGCGCGTCGGTATCCTCGCAGCGAACCGCGAACGTGTATGAAAATGTAATTTTGTGAAACAAAACTTATGAAAAGGACAAATATTATCTTTCAAAAGTACTTCCATGTAAAAGTAGTTGGTTTGTACTGTTATCTCAGTTGAGCAAAAGGACTGACATGTTTTCAATGGAGACATGTGCAAACAGGCTCTCAGCATTATTCGACGTGTTATGTTACAACATAAGTTGTGTTTTTAGATAATAACTGCATAACATTGTAAACGCGTTCAATATAATATGGCCGCTTTGCACTGGTATGAGAGAGAGAGCCTGTTGTCACATGTCTCCATTGAAAACATGCCAGTCCTTTTGCTCAACTGAGACAACAGTACAAACCAACTACTTTTACATGGAAGTACTTTTGAAAGATAATGTCTCTTTCGTCTCGATTCATCTGGCTTACCGGTGGTGGTGTGAGGTGATCGGTCGCGTGTGTACGCACGTCTAACATATCAGCGCGCAGCATGCGAAATGCGAGGTTTGCTATATTGATAGACCTATCGATAAATGAACGATGTCTCTCGATAGCCCACATCCAAATGTATCAAGCAAAATCATTATTTTGCGATCAGTTTCTTCCGTTCGCAATTCTTTCTAGACTTGCAAGAGCAATCGCAATGTTGCAAGAATTCTTGAAAACGCAAGATTTCTTACAATTGCAACGCGATGTTAGAACCGGCCCAATGTGAACGATGTGTTTATAGTTTAGAATAGATATAATAGTTTTATGCATGGGCTTTTGTTGATTTGAGATAAACCCAAACAGAGGTACTTTACGCTTGTACTTTTCAAAAGATAATGAATGTCCTTTTGTTGAATTTCGAAGAAATTCTTTTTTTCAAATGTTAAAGTGACAATTTTATTGATCCGCAATCGGAAAATTTTGATTTTTGAATTGGCGCGCTTTACAAATTCTGGCTATAACTATTGAACTCGAGATGCATATCACAAAGGGATATGTTTATCGGCTTCTACGACTTCACTTTATGCTAGAAACTGAACTAATTTATTAACTTATCACAGATCTGACACAGACTCTGTCCGAGATCTGTGTGGAGTCTGTGACAGATCTGTGGGGAGCAGATCTGTCACAGATCTGTCACAGATGATTTTTAGGTCGAATATTCGCTCGTTCCTTCTTTCCGTTGCGCCAATTCTACCTCTCGATAGTGCCAACCAAAAATCACACCACTAGCTAACCACAATCCTATAACCACAATCTTATATACATCATAACCAAAATGATTTCAAATAACAAACGTCGATTTTAATAACACTGTTTATTTTGAGGCAACCAAACAAGAACAGTTAGTGGATGATTGGCCTTTCCGGACCCACCGTGTTTTTGGACAATCCGTGTGTTTCGTAACAACAAAATTATTTTGCGGACAGAGCGTGTGTTTGAGTGAGACTTGAACAAGTGAAAATGAAACGGACAAACCGTGTGTAAATAATGCTGCGGACAATTCGTGTGTTTGTGCATGGGTAGGGATTTATATCTGCGGACATTGTGTGTGTTTTCGTTCACGGACAATCTGTGTGTTGTAACATAGTGTTGCCTAGTGAATCATGTTTTTGGTTCACTATTATGTTATGTGCACAACATATAAATTGTTTTTTTTTAAATCATATCGTTATTTTACATGATTCGAATTTTTTTAAACTTTAATGAATCTAACACATTGTACTTTCACAATGTTATACTATAACATTGTGAACCCATGACATGTTATACATGCAGTTATACATTTCTTTTCAAATAATCATATTAGATAATTGTATATCTAAACTATTTTATTATATAATGATCTTACAGAATATGGGTTATTTTCTTCGAGCTAAAAGCCGTAAGGAAAAAGGGACAGAAAACTCTTCAATTTCTTCCTGTGCATCGACATCAACGACGACTTCTCCGGTTTGTTGACTTTGTATTGGTTTTATAATAAGTAATTTATTGGTATTGAATCATTAATGTTATCATACATTGATCTTTGATTAAAGTGCGATTTGGAAAACGTCTTCGTTTTGCAGAACAGCCAGTCCCCTGATGCCGGCGCCGTCGGACAAGAAGTCTCCGGTTCTGCGACATCAGGTGGCAAGGTATGCATGCATTGTTATTATTGACATTGTGGTTGTTCAACACCGAATCTCATTGTTCCTTGTTGCAGCGGGCACGCAAGTTGAAGAGAGACCCTGTGGTTGGAGTGTCAGCGGCCTCTACGAGCACATCGGTTTGTTACATTTCCATTAATTACTTTTTGGTTTGATTGTTATAATTCAAGTCATGTTAATTGAAGAATATTTGATTAAAGTGTGATTTACAAAACGTTTTGCAGAACAGCCAGTCCCCTGATGCCGGCGCCGTCGGACAAGAAGTCTCCGGTTCTGCGACATCAGGTGGCAAGGTATGCATGCATTGTTATTATTGACATTGTGGTTGTTCAACACCGAATCTCATTGTTCCTTGTTGCAGCGGGCACGCAAGTTGAAGAGAGACCCTGTGGTTGGAGTGTCAGCGGCCTCTACGAGCACATCGGTTTGTTACATTTCCATTAATTACTTTTTGGTTTGATTGTTATAATTCAAGTTATGTTAATTGAATAATATTTGATTAAAGTGTGATTTACAAAACGTTTTGCAGAACAGCCAGTCCCCTGATGTCGGCGCCGTCGGACAAGAAGTCGAGGAAGAATACAAACCGGCACTCAAGGTATGTTTCATTTATTATTAAATTATTACGTTACTTGTTGCAGCGAACGCGTAAACCGAAGAAGGCTGTATGCAGTGACGCTACGATCCTGCGCTTCGAGTAGTTGTATGTGCGTCTACAGGTGCACTTGTTCGATTGGCAAGGGCGAAGAGAGCGGTCGGTGACGGCACGTACGCTACCCGTCCTCTCGGAAGTGCGCAAGTGTACAGGATTCGCCCGCTAGATGATGACGTACCAGCACAGGAAGGGGTTCTCTTTCTGATGAGGTATGTTCGAACTGTTTTTTTCTTTCTTTCGATAGTTGATGGTGTTAACTAATTCGTATTTTCTCCAGTTCTCACTCAGAGAGGGCGTACATCGTCATTCTCACTATCCTCTCTCTGCTATTGGGCAAGTTGTGGAAGGGATTCGAGTCGTTCTCTATAGGTATATACATTTTTTATTACTAGTATTTTACGATATTCAGACCTTGAATCGTCCATGCTGAATGCTATTCGACGAGTATTTCCGCACACCTCTATTGATCTCTGTTATTATCATCTTCGGAATGCTTGGCATCTGCAGTTCAAGAAGAAGAGAGGTTTGTTTAGGTTTTGTTTACGTACCGCTACCGGGTCTCAGAATACTCCTTCCATCTCGTCTCCGCAGGGTGTGTAGTATATCCTTGTATTAATTTGTTCAGTTCTTTAAATATTTCCTATGTAAAATTTTAGCAATCGATCCGCTGTGTCCTGTCCTGTCTCCAGTTCACTCTCAGGTGGCTACCGTACCTACTGTACAGTCTACACGTGCTGTTGGAATTGCCCCCGCTTTCCCGTACAACCCTTATGCGCAGGTATGCACATTTATTATAAATAAATAGATTGCTCAGATGAACTGGAACACCTGGCCGACAGCGACTGCGATCGATTCAACTTCGATATACTTCGATATGTTATGCACTACTCTCACTTCGGTCGCAGCACTACTCAGTCGCAGCACTACTCAGTCGCAGCAGCAAGAAGAGTGGGCCAACAAGGTGGGTGCATTTTTATTTGTTTTCTATTATTCAAATGTCTTCATACGTTTCGTTTGTTTAATTGTTATTCTTCAATTGTCACAATAAGTTTCATTTCAGATGATGGCGCCCGCAACTGCTGTTCCCGTTCAAGGAGGACAGCATCACACTCAGTCGCAGCAGCAAGAAGAGTGGGCCAACAAGGTGGGTGCATTTTTATTTGTTTTCTATTATTCAAATGTCTCCATACGTTTCGTTTGTTTAATTGTTATTCTTCCCCCCTTTAGACTAATATTTACTATGGTGTGTGTCTGTCTGTCATTCTTTCCGGAGAGCTATCTCTTTTCAAAGTATACCCTATTTGCTGATTTCTTCTGAAAAGTTTCTTCAGACCCCGAGTACGCAAAATTCCAAATATCTCGTCAATAGCGATCTTCTGATCATAGTTATCACCTAATCTCTTAACTATGGAGAAAAAATTCAAAATACTTCAATTAGAACCAAACTTGGAGGGTAGGTGAATCGACCTAGAAAAAATCGATAGCCGCGATACCAGCTGCCTGTGACCTCATCTTCATGCCCAAATAGGCGAATGTACCCAAAATGCACCCAAAATTCATGATCTTCGATTTCTATAAAAATTTAATAGAAAAAAGATTACGTATAATAGATTATAGAAACTGGTTTTCTTCTTTGAAAAGTCACCAAATATGGCGAATATGATCGACTTTTCGTACAGGCGAGATAGAGTGTCCAATTTGTAAACTTAAGCTTTTATAGGCCAAAAAGCCCTTCTGTAAAAATTTCAGATTAATCGGACTTCGTCTTCAAACCGTATTAAACAATTTTTGAGCGCGCGTTACTTGCTGGAGTCGCGCCCTCCTACTTGCTCGCTACCAGCCGCGAGGTCAACAGATCGATATCGAATAGTTGGCACTCGCAATTACTGACCCATATCTACACAGTGATGTTTTTTAACGATATAAACATGTGTAAATAAAACAATAATGGACTGATTCTGTTTAAAAAAGACAAAATTTCTGGCTTCAACGAATAACGTATGATGAACGAAATATTGAAGGCTGGAAAAGACAATAAAAGTGTTTCAAGTCGAGTTCAGTCAATAGATAATGTTTTGTTTGTGAAGATCAAACCAACTTCAATCTCTATTCAACTACTTCAAACATGCGCACAACGTGTTTGGGTGCGCCAGCCGGCGTATTTTCTTGCAGTCGTGGCATCAACAGAGTCATTGTATATGTAATTTGGAAATATGGACTGCTTACTTTTTGTTTGTTGAAAATAGGTTTTTGGGTACAACACTTATTCAGACTGTAATTCCTATTCAGACTGAAATTCCTCTTTTTCGATGTGTACAGTGACAAAAGGAAGTGAGGTGAGGTGAGAATCGAGTTCACCTTACATGTCATTTGGCAAGCACAGGCGGTCGAATTATATTTTAAGACGTGAGAGTAGACAGAAGAGATTGGTACTGTCTGTAAAAAGTTGTTATCACCGCACAGCAGATACGTGACAGTAGACAGAAGAGAGCATAGTATGTACTGTATCTAGAATTTTGTTGTCACCGCAGCGGATAAGTGAAAGTAGACGAGATAGAGAAAGAGATAGAGAAAGAGAGAGAGAGAGAGAGAGAGGGGGGGGGGGGGAGAGAGAGAGAGAGAAGGTAGAGTAGACGTATGTAACTGTCTCGAAAGTCGGAGTGACTACTGCAGACGTGGGAGTAGAAGAGTAGACGAGAGGTGAGTAGACAGAAAAAAACATAGTGGTGTCTCAGGTAAATTGTTGTCACCGCCACGGAGACATGACAGTAAACAAAACATACCGTAGTACTGTATTCAGAAAGTTGTTGTGACCGCAGCGGATAGGAGGGAGAGGAGGAAGAGGAGGATATAGGAGCGAAAGTAGAAATAACTGTGTCTCGTAATTTGCAGTGACTACCGCAGACGTGAGAGTAGAAGTGTAGAAGAGTAGACAGAATATACCATAGTACTGTCTCTAGAAAGTTGTTTAGAAAGTTGTTGTCACCGCTGCGGAGACGTGATAATAGACGAGAGAGAGAGAGAGAGAGAGAGAGAGGGGGGGGGGCGAGAGACAAAAGAAAAAAAAGAAAGAGAGAGACGGAGGGAGAGGGAGGGAGTGGGGAGAGAGAGAGGGAGAAAGGTAGGGGGAGAGAGATGGAGGAAGAGGAAGTAAATGAGTTGAAAATAGAGAAAATGATAAAGAAAACAGAGAAAGAAAGTAGGATAGAGATGAAAAAGATACATGTTTCTACGCAAAAATCAACTATACTTCTATTTTTCTATTCTTGTATACCTAGTGCGGAGGCGCGCGACAGCGCGCCGGAGCGCTAGTCAATTGTCACAATAAGTTTCATTTCAGATGATGGCGCCCGCAACTGCTGTTCCCGTTCAAGGAGGACAGCATCACACTCAGTCGCAGCAGCAAGAAGAGTGGGCCAACAAGGTGGGTGCATTTTTATTTGTTTTCTATTATTCAACTGTTTCCATACGTTTCGTTTGTTTAATTGTTATTCTTCAATTGTCACAATAAGTTTCATTTCAGATGATGGCGCCCGCAACTGCTGTTCCCGTTCAAGGAGGAGAGCAGCAGCAAGAAGAGTGGAACCTCGATTACTTGAAATACATGGTCGACTTTGATTAGACATTTTGATGTATATCGTTTGAGTCATATATGTTTGTATAATTGTTATGTTGTGTAATGTTTGTATACGGAAAAGTTTATAGACTGATTTATGTTGTACAAGATATAAGGGTTCATAGAGGTTTTCATTGTTATAAGATTTTTACGAATAATTGTTTTTATATTTTTATCATTTGTTTTGGTTTTTGCATGCTAAATATAGTCAGATTGGATCCTATATGCCATCCGTGACATTTCACATGTTGTGCAGTTTTGTGCAACACAACATGTTTGTCAACAAATATCCAAAACGCGTCCTTGAGTAGGAATCGAACCCATGAACAGCACGCAGCGATTGCGCACTGGTGGCGCGCTCTACCACTGCGCCATTTAGGCTCACACTAAGAGGTCATTGATTCTCGCCGATATGTTTGCTCGTTAACTCTCATCATAGTACACTCAAGTGGACAGTGGAGCTACATGTGCTCTCTCTTCGATCATTTAACCACTGCCTCTATGGCGCAGTGGTAGAGCGCGCCGCCAGTGCGCAATCGCTGCGTGCTGCTCATGGGGTCGATTCCTACTCAAGGACGCGTTTTGGATATTTGTTGACAAACCTGTTGTGTTGCACAAAACTGCACAACATGTGAAATGTCACGGATGGCATATAGGATGCAAACCGACTATAAAAAAATTTAATTTCAGTTGTTGTGTTGTGTAGGTATATTTTGAATGGTTTTAAACCACAACACATTATTCGATCATCGTGAACACGGCCCGGCGCGCGTTCACTGATTTGCGTGACAGTAGACGCACGCGACGCACACGCAACGCGCCTCCCATGTTAAAGAAAAATAAGCTCATCATCATTGTCAATTTCTGAGAGAATGCGATCATG
This sequence comes from Rhabditoides inermis, assembly GCA_963966185.1. NCBI lineage: Eukaryota > Metazoa > Nematoda > Chromadorea > Rhabditida > Rhabditidae > Rhabditoides > Rhabditoides inermis. The sequence goes on along the minus strand of CAWZYM010000209.1, from coordinate 74,117 downwards.
GTCTCATGGTCTAGTGGCTAGCGAGCGCGGTCAGTGATCTGTTTATCGCAGGTTCGATTCCGTTCGCTGCCACAAGTTTTGCTATATTGTTTGAGCCATCCGCGACGCGGAACTGATGCGCAGCGTGCGTCTGAGTTCACCGGTCAGTGAACAAATGAGTGATACTACGGCCGGGCCGTGGTGAAGGTTTGAATACACTCTTCAAATATGTAAAGGATGGAGTGATTTCATTCAAAGTTTTATGATTTTATTTGAAACTAGTAATACAAAAATAATGAAGACAGAAGTTTTGTGGCATTGTTTGTATTTAAGATATTAAAAATGATGAAAATGAGTGATTGAAGTTTGAGAGGGAGAAGAGATATTGAGAAAATACAGAATGTTCTGAGAATATCTGTTGTAGGTCAATGCAGTATCTACATACCCATCTATGCAACATTGTGGACGATGTTCAAGATGTGCTGACGCTTATTAAGGCACGTTGTAGTAAAGTTTGAATTTTGTTTCGACCATGTTTCCAGGGTGTTTCTGGCTGAGATGTGATGGGAATGAATTCGCAGTGTATGCGAGGAGGTCAGTTGCAAACAGTTCTTTTTATACATTTTTGAAGATATGAAATTTTTGAATAGGGAAAAACTGAAAGTTGCTTGTTGTGTATGTTGTAATCCTACAGTTATACTAAGTACTAAGAACGGTATTCTTAATATTTTATAGTGTTGTGAACAATTAGAGTAAACTGTATGGCGCACTAATAAACAAGTCCGAGAGCACACTACAGTTTAGTGAATGGTTCATTGACAATACACACGGATTGTCCACATAGACCATAAAACACACGCATTGTCCGCTTGATTGATATTGCATTACAAACGAAACACACAAACAGTCCGCAGCAAAATTCGCAAAGTGTAGTGGACACACAGTGTGTCCGTGTACTCGACACACAGTGTGTCCGCGTTTTTCGAGCCTCCATAAGAATATACAGAACTTTTCAGAACACACGCTCTGTCCGAAAACACGCTGGGTCCGGAAAGGTTCGCTTCCTTTTCGCTTTTTACAGAGACCGTGTGATATATATATATACCCCTCTCTCTCCTTTTCCTTCTCTCTCTCTCGCTCTCTCGCTGTATATTAGCATTTCCTGATTTCAATATGTGTGTCAACCACATGATTCTTACGAGACGGTTCTTTCACTCCTTTATCTTTTCAATTAAGTTATTATTCGATGACAATACGAGTTGAAGAAGGTATTTTCGTTGACCTTTCTCTTATTCGGAGATTGGATGTCGCTTGATTAATTGCATCAAATGGGAACAAAACGTGTTCGCTTCAATTATTTTGATAGTAAATTGAAAGATTAAAACTGTTGATGCACATCACAAATATCAATGCTATAACTTTGATAAATTTTTAACTCCTTTGGCAATCGCAGTTACACATTTCTCTCTCTCTCTCTCTCTCTCTCTCTCTCTCCCTGTTCCCTCTTCATCCCTATCTCCTAACCCAACCTGATGGTATATACTCGGCACTGCATAGAAGAGAAACACAGCAAGAAACGACGAGTTATATTCAATAGCGCAAGAATATACACAGTTGAAACCGTTTTCCATAGTCTGAAAATGCATTGGAGTGGTTTGAAACACACATATCGTATCCAGAAAGCACGCTAGAAGTAGGAACCACAACGTGAGTTGCAAAGAGCCCGGCGAAATCATGTAACATTTTCTCACTGGACACATGACGTGCTCTAATTAGCATAGAACGATTCGCCATTTCGCGCTGGTTCTAACGGTATATTTTTTATGGGATCATGTACTCTGTAAAGTAGTGAGAATCGGTAAAAAGTAATACGATGACGTCATATTTCTTTGATCTAGCCGCCATCGCTCAAAGTGAGTAATGAAAAAGGCTAACATAAGACATAAGAAACGTATTTCATCGAGTACTTATCGATTACAGTCAAACAAAACCTAGTGATACTATTATGAACGAATATGGTCATTATTTAACTATCGATGACGTATTAATTTAATAATAAAAACAATTCAGCACTCCCTACTCAGCAACGATCGCACTGGTCTTTGGAATACTGTGCGTACTCGAATTCCTCGTCAACTTAGTAGTCTTCACAGCAATTGTGCTGCTGAGGTGAGTTCTCTCTCTCTCTCTCTCTCTCTCTCTCTCTCTCTCGCTCTCTCTCTCTCTATCTCTCTCTCTCTCTCTCTCTCTCTCTCGCCCTCTCTCTCAGTGCCCTGACCGTAAGATAGAGTCTTCTAGCGTAGGGACCACAATGAGATTTTCAAATATTTCGATATGGTATAGCAATGAGTTCATAAATGTGGTCCATTTAAAGCTGATTTCAAAAATATATAATGCTCGTAGGGTTCATCGTTCACATTGCGCTCAAAATCCGCACGGCGCCGCGCACTAGAGCGCGCGCTCACATAGGGAAAGTGCGACAGAGGCCGGCTAGATCAAAGCACTGATGACGTCTGCAATTGCAACGCGATGTTAGGACCGCCCCATTGCGCTCTAATTCCGCGCGGCGAGCGCACCCGAGCGCGCGCTCATACAGGGAAAGTGCGATAGAGGGCGGCTAGATCAAAGAATTGATGACGTCATCGATAGTGAAATTATGAATATAATCGTTTATAATAGTAGCACTACGCTTTGATTGATTGTAATCGATCAGTACTTGATGAAATACGTCACTTATGACATCATTTTTCTTTACTCATATTGGGCAATGACGGCTAGATCAAAGAAATATGACGTCATCATATCACTCTTCATCGATTTTTACTGTTTTACAGGGTACATGATCCCATAAATAAAATACCATTGGAATCAGCGCGAAAAGGCGAATCGTTCTATGCTAATTAGAGCACATCATGTGTCCAGTGAGAAAATGTTACATGATTTCGCCTCACTCTCTGCATCATCTCACATCGTGGTCTCTACATCCACTTTGCTCTCCACCCCAAATTCCGCGTCGAGGACGGATGTCAACGATGACGTCATCCAAGCCATTGCTCCGTGTTTCAAACGGTTCCAAATGCCTAGGGATATGAGCTTTGTGTCTGCACTGGATAAACGACCTGTTCTCTTCGAATGCTGACAATTTCTTTGCGGTTGAGGCGAGATAACATCTTTTGACACAGGCTAGCAACTTCGCCTTCTCGATTCCACCGCACTCACTCTCCAGCATTCCTTCCTTCCACAATTCTCCCTTTCGTGTTTGCTTTGTTTACTGTTTGTTTACTTGCAGACAGGCGGCGTTGCGTTGCCGGATGGACATGTTGACAGTGCACAGGTAAACGAGGAGGAGGAGGAGGAGGAGAAAAAATGTATGATTTCAGTGTATGCAGTACACTGAAGAGGAGTATTCACATCCTCCCACTAGCCGGATTCCTTTCCACTTTCATTCTCATCGTATACTTCAATGAGTAGGTTGCATTTCCACTTTGTACTTACAGTAACCTTTTCCAGTAACTACATCCGATATTTCTCGGATGCTGGGAAAGAGAGTCTACATGAGCCGAAACCCTATGAAGCGTTTATGTATTCGTCATATTACTACAATAAATCCGAAAGGTAAGTAGCTCTGTTTGTGTGTCTGGTCTCTCTTGCTCTCTCGCAGTCATGTTTTCCCTTTCTTTATGTGGCTGGCGCCTCAGGCTAGAATGTGGGTAGATGCGTATCTCTACCCGTTCCCGATCGCTTGCGATTAACATGGCAGAGAATGTAGGGATCGGCGGGAGTATCGATTGAAAAACTAATCAATAATGAATCAATAATGTTTGAGCCTGGGCGACAACGCGGTTGCACTGGTGTTCACAGCCAGCTACGATTTCGACAGATTGAACAAGATACAGTTCATTGGATGGAACGAGACAGACAACTTTGTCACATATGGAAAGATAGAACGGTGAGAGGGGGAGGGGAAAGGGAGGGAGGAGAGAAAGAGAGGAGAGGGAGAGGAGGGAGAAAGGGAGAGGGAGGGGGAGAGGAGATTTTTTTCAGTGTCACCCCACACAATGTGTGCAGATGGATCACGTACACTATCAGGACCACCCTCCTGCCCAACATGACAAAGCTCGCACTCGTGCAGGGAACCAAGTACCACGAGGCAATTCCCCCCCCCTCTCCTCCTCTCTCTCTCTCCCTCTCTCTCTCTCTCTCTCTCTCTCTCTCTCAAAAACCTCTTCAGATCCCGTTCTATGCTCCTCGCCAGAAGAAGAGGGAGGTGGTCACTTGTGTCGCGCCCCTCTTCGCCAATGAACAGTGGCAGTATGCAGTCTTTGCCAGTCATACCTAGGAGGTCGGATCTCTCTCTCTCTCTCTCTCTCTCCTTCTCTATCTCTGAGATTTCAGGTTCGGCGCACACGCACACATCTATGTCCGCAGTATGGTCAGCTCCGTGTTCGAGCTTCTGAGAGAGTACGAGAAGGTGAATGGTCTGGCTCCGCTTCCTCACGCCCCGCCCCTTTCAGGAGGACTACCTCACCATTCAACCGTGGATGCGCATCATGCTCAGCACAGTGCCCGAATCGACCTTCAATCCCAATATCAACATCGAGTTCCGGTAAAAGGAAGAAGGAAAATGTAGAGAAAGACGTCGCTTGTTCAGAAACCAAGCGGCCGCGCAGACGGATTGTCTGCTGCAGTACAAGGAGGCGGCGTCATTCATCGCGTTCATGGACCTGGATGACATCCTCATTCCCAGGTGGGGGAAGAGAGGGGAGAGAGAGGGAGAGAGGGAGAGAGAGAGAGAGAGAGAGAGAGACGGGGGAGAGGAGGAGAGAGGGGGGAGAGAGGGAGGAGAGAGGGGGGAGAGAGAAGAGGGAGAGAGAGAGAGAAAGGGAGAGAGAGAGAGAGAGAGAGACTGCAGGCTGGGCAACACCTACTTCGAAGAGTACTCGCATCTCTTCAATATGATCCCCAACACTGCTTACATCCACTACCAGAAGGAGAACGTAAAGGTCAAAGGACGTGAGTCTCTCCCCCCCCCCTCTCTCTCTCTCTCTCGTAATACCTCTTTTACAGAACGTGACGCATCCAAGTTTTCGGTGGGGCAGATGTATTCCTCCATCTACTTCAATCAGAAAACGGAGACAGGTATGAACGAGACGAAATAGTCACGGAAGCTAGTGTGTTGTTTTCTCAGGCAAAATGGTGACCCGTCCGTCTCTCATCAACGCTACCTGGATCCACTGGCCAAAGTCACTCCCGGATAACATGGACAAGTGAGTGATAAAGACCAGGCCAAGACTAAGCTCTCTCTCTCTCTCTCTCTTTCTCTCTCTCCTCTCTCTCTGTCTTCTCTCTCTCTCTCTCTAATATGGACGTATGGCGTTATTCATTTGTATTGTTATATTTCATCGGTTAATGTCCACTGTCCGTTATGCGCAGGTTTGTGTTAGTATTTGTAAACGCTTTATGCATGTGCTTTTGCTGCATTGGGACAAGACAAAGTTCATTTGTTTACGCAAGTACTTTTTAAAGAAAATATATGTCCTTTTGTTAAATTTCATAGAAATTTTGAATATGTGCTGAATTATGACTATTCATATGGATTTTATCAAAAACTACTATCTCTCACTCACTCTGTTCTCTCCTTCTCTTCGTCCCTTCTCTCTCTTTCACTGTTCCTTCTCCCTCTCTCTCTCTCTCTCTCTCTCTCTCTCTCTCTTTCTCTCACAATGTTCTCTCTCACTCTCTCACTTTCTGCCCTTCTCTCTCTGTCTCTTTATATTTTCTGTTCTTCTATCAACGTTTACAAATACTAACACAAACTCTCGGCCGTTCTCTCTCTTCTTACTCTCATGTACCACAGATCACACGTTACGTTTCGGATCGCCGTTACGTTTCACAAAAACGTTTTTCCCCCGCATATTTTCTCACTACCGTTCGGAGTCGCGCCTACTGCGCTTTTTCTCCTGGTTATAGTTGACGGACCCAAAACAACGCAAACCCGGCGCGAATTAGACGCTGGCGGCGGCGGGGCGAACTAAGTACACTCAAAGTGCGAGTTGGAGAACACGGGCAGAAAACGCCGAGAGAGTACGCTATATATATATATATATATATATATATATATATATATATATATATCCACTGAATCACTCACCGTCACCGTGCCCTTTTTATGCCCTTTTTCCATCTTTCGAATCACTCTCTGATAAAAGTGATAGATATGATTATTTGGAAATGTTATTGGCGCTAATAGTTTCTTATCAATGAATAATGAAAGTAGATATTGACATAGAGTCATAGAGAACACATTACTGGGGATGATTACAACATATTCAGCAGTTGAATGATATAGTGGCTGTGATACGTATACGTATTCGGAACAATTCTGTTTGGTTGCTAGCACACGCGATAATCCAATTATCGGGGTAAAATAGTAGCGGTAATATGTTGGCAGTGAAACGTAAACGGTATCCGGGCGATACGTAACCTAGGTTACCTGCCGATAAAAATCGCCTTCTATAATTCATAACTTTTTTATGTGATAGCCTCTTTTATGTGATAGCCCCCCCCCACTTTTTTATGTGATTTTTTTATGTGACCCTCTGACCTCTCAGTAAGGATTGCAGTAGCTGAAACTCTGCGATAATTGTGAATTGTTCGGCCATGCTGAATTGCTCTTAAATACTAAACCGCCTTAAGTTACGTGAAACATACGAAAAAGTTTTCCGTTTGATCAACAAAAAAGTACCACGTCAGCAACTCACGGCTAAAACTGATAATCAATAGTATTTAAAAAAAAATCAATAAATCAATACTTTCAGCTACTACTCGATGGTGACGGGGGCTGCGAAGTCGTTCGGAGTGTTTCCGAGTGATAAGGTGTACATATCCATGCCCATCTATCACACTGCGGCTGGAATCCTCGGTAGGCAAGAGTCTCTCTCTCTCTCTCTCTCTCTCTCTCTCTCTCTCTCTCCCTCTCTCTCTCTCTCTCTCTCTCTCTCTTCCTCCCTCTCTCTCTCTCTCTCCCCCTCTCTCTCTATCTCTCTCTCTCTTTCTCTCTCTCCCCCTCTCTCTCCCTCTCTCTCTATCTCTCTCTCTATCTCTGATTTTATTAGCGGTTTAGAATGGCACATGAAACGTACCACTCATACATATTTGATATGAATACTTTGCCCGAAACGTCGTTCACGTTTTGTGGCATCATTCCACTTCCAACATGTTTCCCATATTTACGAAATCCCTTTGCATGAAATCCTTGTAATCCTATGATTTCCCCCATCTCCAGGCGTGGGCCAGTGCGTCGTGCGCGGTTCCACGTGCGTGATTCGGAAGAAGTTCTCGGCGAGCAACTTCTGGAAGGACTGCGTCAAGTACGAGTGCACGGTGCGTGGGGGGTGTAGATAATCGAACAAAAAGACTCAACTCGTGTTTTTCCTCTGTAGAGCTCATTCGCGAATTGTTTTGAGTGAGGAGGGAGATTCTTGTTATCATCATGTCCCACTTTTGCTGCTGTGATCTGTCCGGCATTCGTCGATTTTGGGAAAGGACAGAAGTTGCGGTTGTGCTATGATATCATTCTATTTTGAAAAGTACAGGAGTGAAAAGGAGTGCTTGTTTTGATCTGAATCTGATTCAACAAAAGTACAAAAGCGCATGCATAAATTCTCTTCGCACCTAACAAAACATTTCAAAACAAACCTGCTCGTTCAAAAGTGTTGTAACTGAGAAATGTGTGATTTTTTGTGATCATTTTGTTTCGTACTCACTTTTCGTTCAGGCGTCGCAGTACATCGGCGAGATCTGTCGCTATCTGCTGGCACAACCGCCCTGTGAGGAGGAGCAGAGACACACGATGAGGTGGGAACAGGACGGTTACCGTCGCCACACACATCTCATTTCGAAAACAATATCCCCCCGTACCAGTTGAACTGCGCTCTTCACTCGTGCGCTTTTCCGATTGCTCTCGTGTCGTGTCTCTCTCCTCCCTCTCTCTCTTTCTCCCTCTCTCTCTCTCACCCTCTCTCCCTTGCAGACTCCTCTACGGCAACGGTCTGCGCGCCGAGATCTGGCAGGCATTCGTCGATCGATTCCGCGTGCGGATCGGAGAGGTGTACGGTAGCACGGAGGGAACGAGCAATCTGGGTGAGGAGGGGGGGAGGGAGAGAGGGAGGGAGAGAGAGAGATAGGGAGGGAGAGAGAGAGAGAGGGAGGGAGAGAGAAGGAGGGAGAGAGAGAGGAGAGAGAGTTGAGATGAGTTGTAGGGATATGAAGATATCGCACGTATGTATTACCACAGAAACACTTGTGCCTTTTCGCAGTCGGACTGAAACGTATCCACACGAAACACGCTGAAACGGGATTTTTTTTCAAAAGAATCAAAAGCAAACAACTAGACACTAGAAACACGCTTGAACATTGCACAAAACTCGATATGACGATGAAAATATTCATAACTTAAACTTTATAAACGTATCATATTGTTTTTAAATCTTTTATTCACGAAAACTATTTTTTGCAGTGAACATTGACGGATACGTGGGCGCGTGCGGATTTCTCCCGATCTCCCCACTCACAAAGAAGATGCACCCGGTCAGGCTGATCAAGGTGGGTGGTCCCTCTCTCTCACACACTATCTCCCTCTCTCTCCGTCTCTCACCCACTCTCTCTCTCTCTCTCTCTCTCTCTCCCTCCCATATCCTCTCTCTCTAGATCGACGAGGTGACAGGAGAGGTGATCCGTTCTCCGAATGGACTCTGCGTCGCGTGCAACCCGGGTGAGTCTACTCTGTTTGATTCACAGAAAACTGACGTAGTATCAGGGCTCATTTCATTCCAACAGTAGGAATAGAAATTCAAACTGTTTTCAAACCGTTTTGATTGCGTTTCAGGGCCGTATGGTATGTCGTGAATGATTCAGAGTCCTAATAATTATCATCATCTGTCAAGATATTGTAGAGACAGTAACAGTAACACAAGAAGTTCGGTGCGGCAAATCGCAAATACCGCGCTGACCCCAGGATTCATGACGTGCCCCGATTGCAGGCGAAACGGGGGCGAAAATTATTCATTTTCATCTAACAATCAGAATGAAGAATCAAATGTTCAAAAATAGGTGTCAGCGTTATGTAGAGGGTCCGATTGAATGATTGAGAGTCCTGACACGAAGTGCCCTCTGCAGGCGACACTGGCGCGATGGTATCCGTCATCCGGGCCAAGGACCCCCTCCTCCAATTTGAGGGCTATCTCAACAAGAGCGAGACCAGCAAGAAGATCATCCGGGACGTGTTCGCCAAGGGCGATCAGTGCTTCGTGTCCGGTACGGTGGTGTTAGGTTTTTGGGGTACGGTAGTATCGATTGACTGACGCGGTATGCGTGATGCAGCTGTGACTAGGACAGACGTCACCTTTTTTCATGACGTCACTTGCAGGAGACCTGCTGCACTGGGACCGTCTGGGCTACGTCTACTTCCGCGATCGCACTGGGGACACGTACCGGTGGAAGGGCGAGAACGTGTCGACTACGGAGGTGAGCAGTCATACAGCCTGCGCCAGAGCGATAGTTTTCGATCTACCTCGCTTGCAGTTGGAAACACGGTACCATAACCGTCTGTCTCTCTTGTTTTGCGTGCTACTGCCGAGAGCTGACTCTCCGCCTTCCTCTGATCTACCCCACCGCGCGCAACTTATTGCGAGAATAGAACTATATAAACCATCAACTAGCAGTTTAACAACAGTGGGAAATGAGTTGTTGAAGCGTTGTTGCTTTCGGAGGGAGAGAGAGATCGTTCATGTTCGGAGAAAAGAGATCGTTCATGTCAGCGTGTTTATAACTGTGTGAAAGTGATGTGCAATACTTGACAGGTGTGAACTATGGATGAACGCGTTTGTCCGTGTTCTGAAAGTCGTGAAACGTATTGAATTGAATCATCTGTGTGGTGATCAACCGAAAGAACTTTCATAAATATCACTGTTGCGCGAAAGTCACAATCACGAGTAACGTTAAAACGTTATGTTGACGCCAACGATGACGTCATTCCCTTTCACACGCCATTCTCTCAGGTCGAGGCGGTTCTGCACCCGATGAGGGGAGTCGTCGACGCCACAGTGTACGGAGTGATCGTGCCGGGTGAGTATCTATCTGCACACTCACTTGAATACTTGCTCCTTCAGCTTGCAAACATGGAGCCCATATTTCATGCGGACCATTAGAGCACGCGCTGACCGTTTTTGGTCGCCAGTTTCCTATAGCCTATAAGTAGAAATCGATTTCGTTCCTTCTAGGCCAGGAGGGTCGCGCCGGCATGGCGTCGGTGGTCAAGAACGACGAGCTGGGAGAGGAGCAGGTGGGAGACGGGTTCTATCATCTGCGATCTGCGTGATAGGAATCAGAGTTAGCGTGCAAAACATCACAGTGTTAGATGTTACAACAATGTTGGACCAGTAACACGGTTCAATTTGCAAATCTATTGTGTACAAGTCTATTATCTTTTTTCCAGTTCATCGCCTCTATCGGCGAGACTCTGGCCGGCTCGCTCGCCGCCTATGCTGTTCCGCAGTTCCTTCGATTGTGTCCCGACGTCGACAAGACTGGTACGTCATCTTTCCCTCACTCTCATATCTTTCATTTGCTTTCCCTCATTTCCACGCTAGTTGTGGACATGTTCTATATGTATCTACATATGTGGTGAAGAACATGCGAAACGTTGATACACCGATGCGTGTTGTTTGCAGGCACGTTCAAGCTGGTGAAGACGCACCTGCAGCGGCTGGGGTACGAGGCTCGGCCCGGTCACAAGGTGTTCGTGTGGTCGGCCAAGCTGCGCGCCTACGAGCCACTCACCGAACACGTACTCTACCAGATCAACGCCCAGCGCTACCCCATGTAACGCCGCACGCGACGCGACCGAGACGCGCGCCGCATAGCGCTCTAGCGCCCCACCCACTTCTCCTCACCCCTAGATTGTACCGGTATCACACTCGCTGCTGCAACCTTTCTGTACACTCATTCAGCCATAATAATGTCGCTGTGATTCGTATGCGTCTTGCCTCTTGCTGGCGCGTTTCTAGCGCTGACGCGTTTTGCCCTTTTTGCCCCGAGTGGATCTGATTTCTCGCTTCTCTTTCGTTTCGCCTCACTAGTCTTCTCATTAGTGTTTTCAAGCTGCACAACACAATTCACTTCTTGCCATATAACACCTTTCCACTTCATTCCTTACACTATTTTGCACAAAACATGCCTTTTTCCCTACCGTTGTGATGTTATTTATGTATGATGATGCAGAGAGATTTATCGTCTGATAAAGGTGGAAAACTGAAACTATGTGTTTGCTCTTTAAAAACTCGTTCTTGTGAACTATTATCTAAACAACCAGTGAGGTATACATAATATATCTGCATATACATAATTGAGTGAAATTTCTAAGAGATAGAGAAGAGATATGATCATTGGCATGGCGACTATTTTTTTTCACCTTTTTGTAGATATTTTTTTTCAAGTAAGTATATCAAATATTGCATGGACGTTGTCGTTCCACGACCGATACCGTATAATTTTGGTGAGAACCTCTGTGTGAGAAAAAACATGATAATGTTTTACCCGCTGAACGAATTCCGCTCACATTGGTTTTGATTGTAGGAAT
>CAWZYM010000209.1:45000-57500 GCA_963966185.1 Rhabditoides inermis | reverse complement strand
AAAGAAATCCATCGCCATCGGATAAAAAAGATTCAAATGAGAATAGATCGAAAGATGTGACCGAAAAGAAGTCGAAAGACTCGGCTGAACTCAAATCGAAAGAAACAACTGAGAAGAAATCAAAGAAATCCACGAAGAAATCCAAAAAGTCTGCGAAGATTTCAAAGAAATCTGCGAAGAAATCCAAGGAAACAATCACTAAGAAATCGACCGTATCAAAGGGAAGTACGCCAGCGGAGAACTCAAAAGAAGCAGCGAAAAAGACAAAAGTGGAAAAGAAGTCCAAGGAAGCTACTGAAAAGAAAACGAATGAAAAGACTGAGAAGAAATCAAATGACAAGACTGAGAAGAAGTCTGATGAAAAGATTGAGAAGAAATCAAATGAGAAGACTGATAAGAAATCAAATGACAAGACTGAGAAGTCCAATGAAAAGACTGAGCAGAAGTCGAAGGATTCTGCTGAGAAGAACAAGCTAGCAAGTAACACGCCGACTGCTTCGAAGGAAGCCAAGGAATCGAAGGAGAAGGGTCGGATCGCAGCAGGCAAGGGATCGGTACGTTGCCACTTGTCACTAGGTCGTATGTTGTATGTTGTCGTATAGTCTATGGTACCGATTGACAACTATCGCGAATACAACCCCGTAGTTCCCGGTCCGGAGGAAGACTGTCCTGTGGAAAACACAGAGGTAGAAGAGAGAGGGGGAGAGAGAGGGGGGAGAGGGAAATGGCTTTTGAGGTGACCGCTCCGACTAAATCGCCGAATCCTCCGGTTCCTACTCCATCTACAGCTGGGCTCGCTCCGGCGGCTCCAGTCACTCCTGTCATTGTGACTCCGGTAGCCGCCACTCCTGTCATTGCTCCTACTGTCATTGCTGCTCCTGACAGTGACATTCCTGTCACTAACCTTCCTGTCATTGACTATACTCCGTCCACTCCTGTCACTCCGGAACCCTCGGTCCCTGTTCCTCCAACCGCATACGAACTCGAATTGCGTGATGTGACCAAGGCGTATGAGGGAAGGCGAACCAAAATGTCCAGGTTCAAGGTGTGTTAGCTGTTGTTCAACTCGTCAAACTATTTATCAACTGTTTCCTTTCATGACTGGTACCGATTCTGGTTATTTATAGTACGCTGCGATTGCGGTTCTTCCTCTGATTCTGCTTTGTCTCATCGGAGCGAGTGTTCTGTTCGGAGCATCGATCATGTCATACCTCAACACGGAAGCCACTCGAGTCAGCCTAGTACAGGACGAAGTTCACAGTGCGTCTCTCCCTCTCTCCCTCCCTCTCTCCCTCTCTCCCTCTCTCCCTCTCTCCCTCTCTCCCTCCCTCTCCCTCTCTCTCCCTCTCTCTCTCCCTCTCGCTCCTTCTCGCTTCCTCTCGCTCTCTCTCTCTCTCTATTATGGTCTTTAGGTCTGCGCACTGAGCTTGCCAAGATTGCCTGCCAGTCTTCTCCACCCGAAGTTGTCCAGAAGTTCAATGAGATCGCAACAGAAAAGAAGGTGAATACTTGACTCGTATTTATAGAATTCTCGGCTTTACAGATGACCTCGTACATTGTGTCTTCGCATGCGCAGGTTGAGAAGATGTATCCGGATATGGTACATTTCTGGCTATAAACTGTTGTCATTCTAATGTTTAGGCGTATTCGAAACTGCAACCAGCCATGGTCAACCAAGGAACCAAGCAAACTTTCCCATCTGAGATTGCGTTTTATCTCCGTAACGTTATCGTTAGTAAAGTGATATTGTTCCTAATATTTAATACATATGTTTAGGGTCAAATTGATCCAAACAATGAAGATTCAAAGCCCACAGTCGCAAAGCTGGAAGCATTGGCGACTCAATTTGAAGAACTTTCTACGGATTTCAATGTCGACTGGGATTCATATATGGTAATATAAATTCAAAAAAATAATAAAAAAATAAACTACGATGTTTAGCCGCGCAACGAAACGCTAAATGTCCTCGTCACATCAACTGTCCAGAGTGAACTATCAAAACTCGCTAAGGTACCTTTACAGATGTGTTTCTTTGCCTAATGTGTTTTTTTAGACATTGTCCAGTATTTCGGCGTTGAAAGATCCTAACTTTATGCGTAAACAAATATTAGACAAGCTCAAATCACTTCTACACAAGGACTTCATTGCTAAGGTATCTAAAATGTAAACACGATCGTTAATTCAAATCTTTAGGCTGTGAACGAGTCTGGGCTCTACGGAAACCCCTTCTGGACCTATCTCACACTTCCTCTCTTCATAGTTTCGGCTATCTTCGCCTTCCAAACTGCTTGTACATGCTGTCACAGTACGTTTCCTTTTATATTTAATTTGGATGATTCAATATTTTCAGATTCGAGACTGTACTATTTTGCAGCAATCGTTACTTCTCTTTGCGTGATCACCAGTGGAGTAGCATTGAAGTAAGATCATTTCTTCAATTGTAAGTACTGTTTTCTTCAGCCAAAGCTTTGGTGGTCTTCAAAATGCGTGTCACTACTTGGAACATGAGATAATTTCGATTGAAAATACAACGCTCTCTCTTGCTTCATCGAAATGGGACGGATTCAAAACAGTCCATGGGTGCGCTTCGAAACATTTAGTTTCATGAGTGCACTCTCATTTCTCATTCAGATCAATTGCATCGCAATGTGGTGGAGAAAAAACGTACGGAGAAATGTTCGAAAAAACAATCAAATACGCTGTCAAACAAAGTATTGTGATTGTCGCATAAAAGTTTTTAGCAGTTTTCAGAATTCGACGATATGAAAAAGAAATCACTACAAATTATCGAACGGCTGACTTTTTCAAGTGACTATGCCTCTACTCTAAATGAGATTGCAACAAAATTGACGGTTTGCACGTATTTATATATTTGTTAACAATACTTTGCTTCAGAAAACAAATGAGGACATTGGAGTGGGAATCGAGCTAATTTTGACACTCAACAAGGATTGTTCTGTCGTTTCGGACGACGTAGTGTGCGGATTCAACACTACTTCCATAGTATTCAAAAACACTGTGGGAGATGCAGGATTAGAGGTGTTCAAGGCTCAAATGAAGGTTATGGCTGTGACACTCAAAACAATGGTAAGAATATACTTATTACTAAGAATATAATATTACTACGAATATACTATAACTAAGAATACTAAGAATATACTATTCAAGTTCATATCTTTTTCAGGCGAACACGATACCGAAAAATCCGTTCGCGGATGTTTTTGCACCAATCAACACACTGCAAGATTTGGAGGCTTACAAAAACCATCCCCCTTGCATACTAATATTTACTATGGTGTCTGTCTGTCCTTCTTTCCGGAAGGTTATCTTTCTTCAAAATCAGTATTATCACTTCACTTCTTCTAAAAAGTTTCTTCAAAACCCCAGTACGCAAAATTCCAAATTTCTCGTCAATAGCGATCTCCTAATCATAGTTATCACCTAATCTCTTAACTATGGAGAAAAATTTCAAAATACTTCAATTAGAACCAAATTTGGAGAGTAGGTGAATCGACCTAGAAAAAGTCGATAGCCGCGATACCAGCTGCCTGTGACCTCATCTTCATGCCCAAATAGGCGAATGTACCCAAAATGCACCCAAAATTCATGATCTTCGATTTCTATAAAAATTGAATAGAAGAAAGATTATGTATAGTAGATTCTAGAAACTGGTTTCCTTTTTTGAAAAGTCACCAAATATGGCGAATATGATCGACTTTTCGTACAGACGAGATAGAGGGTCCAATTTGTAAACTTAAGCTTTTATGGGCAAAAAAGCCCTTCTGTCAAAGTTTCAGATCGATTGGACTTTGTCTTCATACAGTATTAGACATTTTCTGAGCGCGCGTTACTTGCTGGGGTCGCGCCCACCGGATTGCTCGCTACCAGCCGCCAGGTCAACCGATCGATATCGAATAGTTGGCATTCGCGATCACTGACCCATATCCACTCAGTTGTGTCTTTTTTGATAGGAATTTGTCTAAATATAACAAGAAGGAATTGAGTCAGTGGAAAAAGACAAAATCTTCAACGAATAACTCTGACAAAACGAAACGTTGAAGGTTGAAAGTTAAGTAAAATGTTTCTAGACGTCAATAGATAGTGTTTTCTAACGATCAAATCAAACTCAAACTGTTTCAAACTCCTTCACACGTGCGCACAACGTGTTAGGGCGCGCCAGCCGGCTTCTTTTCTCGAAATCATTGTAGACGTAATTTAGAACTGTGTTGTTTATCAGCCTGATTCCGACATGTACTTACATACAATGGTAGCATGATGGGTTATCTGGAAGCACACACAATCCTACAGTGGGCTATTGGGGCTCTTTGGCTGGAACAGTGCGGCGCGTGTCCTGACTGTTCATGGTAGATAGGCGTGAACATCGCGAAGTGACCAGTAGATAGGCGTGAACATCGCGAAGTGACCAGGGATGCGAGGCGTGGTAGAAGATCTTGAAAGACTGCCGCCGCCGATGGTAGGGCTTTCAGAGAGTGAGATTGGGTTCACGCGCCCCACCGGGAGGTAGTGGAATCGGTAGAACAATTGCCCGCGAGGGGAATCGAACCAGCGACCGTTCACTTAGCAAGCTGTGACGCTATCCACTTGGCCAACCCGGCCCTTAGAACTGTGTACTGTATATTTTTTCAGTTGAAAGTAAGTTTTGAGTTTATTAACTGTAATCTTTCAGCCTGAAATTCCGCTTTTCGATGCAGTAGAGTGTCGAGTGGAAGTGAGGTGAGGTGAGAATCGAGTTCACCTTACATGTCATTTGGCAAGCACAAGCGATCAAATTATATTTTCAGAAGGAAAGAAGACAGTAGATGAGAGATTAGTACTTTTTGTTTAAAAAAGTTTTTACATAACTGTCTCTCGAAAGTCGCAGTGACTACTGCAGATGTGAGAATAGAAGAGTAGACAGAAGGTGCCATAGTACTGTCTCTAGAAAGTTGTTGTCACCGATGCAGAGACGTGAGAGTAGACAAGAGAAAGACAGAAGGAGAGAGAAAGAAAGAGAGAGAGAGAGAGAGAGAGAGAGAGAGAGAGAGGGGAGGGAGGAGAAGGTGGGAAGAGAGAGAGTAGGCATAACTGTCTCTCGAAAGTCGCAGTGACTGCTGCAAACGTGAGAGTAGAAGAGCAGAAAGAAGGTAACATAGTACTTTTTCTAGAATGTTGTTGTCACCGATGCAGAGACGTGAGAATAGACAAGAGAGAGAAAGATGGGGGGAGAGAGAAGGTAGGAGAGAGAAAAGAGGAGAGAGAAGGGAGAGTAGACATAACTGTCTTTTGAAAGTCGCAGTGATAGTGATTACTGCAGATGTGAAAGTAAGAGTGGAAGAGGTGACGAAAGGTGAAAGTAGACATAAGAAAACATGAGCATATGTAGTATTAGTATTGTTTCTAGAAAGTTGACAGTAGAGTAGACAATAGAGATTATAATACTGTTTCTAGAGAACATAATACTGAGAGAGAAAGAGAAAGAGAGAAAGAGATAGGGAGACTGTGGTAGAGTGAGAAGAGAGAGAGGAGAGATAGGGGAAAGTAGAACTGTGTCGAGGGGAGAGAGAGAGAAGGAGAGAAAGAGAGAAAGAGAGAGAGGGGCGGGGGGGAGGAGGAGGGAGATAGGATAGAAAGTAGACAGAACAGTGTAGAGGAGAAAGAGATGGGGCGGTGTACATCTGTGAAACATGAATAAGGTGAAAAAGAAGTAGGAGAGATAGTTAGAAAAGACAAAAAATTAAGCTACATATACAAAATACAAAGAACTTGAACACTTCAATTACAACCCTTGCGTGTATAGTTCTATGCTCGCAATAAGTTGCGCGCGGTGGGGTGGATCAGAGAAAGACGGAGAGTCAGCTCTTGGCAATAGCGCGCAAAACAAGAGAAACAGACGGTTATGGCACCGTATTTCGAACTGCAAGCGAGGTAGATAGAAAACTATCGCTCTGGCGCAGAGTATATGTTACTTCGCAAGAGTCATTGGAGAGCAATCAACTATCAAACATGCAAGACGAACTATTCTTCTAATTTTTTTTTCGTATACCTAGTGCGTAGGCGCGCGACAGCGCGCCGGAGCGCTAGTCCCCCTTTCATACTAATATTTACTATGGTGTCTGTCTGTCTGTCTGTCCTTCCGGAGAGATATCTCTTTTCAAAGTCTACTCTAACAACTCATTTTTTCTAGAAAGTTTATTCAATACCTGAGAACGCAAAATTCCAAATATCTCGTCAATAGCGATCTCCTAATCATAGTTATCACCTAATCTCCTAACTATGGAGAAAAATTTCAAAATACTTCAATCAGAACCAAATTTGGAGAGTAGGTGAATCGGCCTAGAAAAAGTCGATAGCCGCGATACCAGCTGCCTGTGACCTCATCTTCATGCCCAAATAGGCGAATGTACCCAAAATGCACCCAAAATTCATGATCTTCGATTTCTATAAAAATTGAATAGAAGAAAGATTACGTATGATAGATTATAGAAACTGGTTTACTTTTTTGAAAAGTCAACAAATATGGCGAATACGATCGACTTTTCGTACAGACGAGATAGAGGG
The DNA here is from genome assembly GCA_963966185.1 of Rhabditoides inermis. Classification (NCBI taxonomy): domain Eukaryota; kingdom Metazoa; phylum Nematoda; class Chromadorea; order Rhabditida; family Rhabditidae; genus Rhabditoides; species Rhabditoides inermis. The sequence goes on along the minus strand of CAWZYM010000209.1, from coordinate 50,942 downwards.
TCCAATTTGTAAACTTAAGCTTCTATGGGCTAAAAAGCCCTTCTGTTAAAGTTTCAGATCGATCGGACTTTGTCTTCATATAGTATTAGACATTTTTTGAGCGCGCGTTACTTGCTGGGGTCGCGCCCACCGGATTGCTCGCTACCAGCCGCCAGGTCAACCGATCGATATCGAATAGTTGGCATTCGCAATCACTGACCCATATCCATTCAGTTGTGTCTTTTTTGATAGGAATATGTCTAAATATAACAATAATGGATTGAGTCAGTTGAAAAAGACAAAGTTTCTATCTTCAACGAATAACTTTGACAAAACGAAAAGTTGAAGGTTGAAAGTTAAGTAAAATTTTTCGAGACGTCAATAGATAGTGCTTTCTAACGATCAAATCAATCTCAAACTGTTTCAAACTTCTTCACACGTGCGCACAACGTGTTAGGGCGCGCCAGCCGGCTTCTTTTTCAAAGTCATTGTAGACGTAATATAGAACTATGTACTGCTTCTTTTTTTCAGTTGAAACTAAGTTTTGAGTTTGTTACTTGTACTCTTGTACATATTCAGCCTGAAATTCCGCTTTTCGATGCAGTACAGTGTCGAGTGGTAGTGAGGTGAGGTGAGAATCGAGTTCATCTTACATGTCATTTGGCAAGCACAGGCGGTCAAATTATATTTTTTAGAACGTGAGAAAGTAGACAGTAGTGAGAGAAGACAGTAGAGAAGAGAGTAGTACTTTCTGTTTGAAAAAGTTTTTACATAACTGTCTCTCGAAAGTCGCAGTGACTACTGCAGATGTGAGAATAGAAGAGTAGACAGAAGGTACCATAGTACTGTCTCTAGAAAGTTGTTGTCACCGCAGCGGGGACGTGAAAGTATACAAGAGAGAGAATAGGAGAGAGAGAGAGAGAGAGAGAGAATAGGAGAGAGAAAAGAGGAGAGAGAATAGGAGAGAGAAAAGAGGAGAGAGAAGGGAGAGTAGACATAACTGTCTCTCGAAAGTCGCAGTGATAGTGATTACTGCAGATGTGAGAGTGAGAGTGGAAGAGGTGACGAGAGGTGAAAGTAGACAGAAAAAAAACATAGTAATGTCTCTAGAAAGTTGTTGTCACAGTAGAAGAAAAAGATGCAGTAGACAAACAAGAGCATAGTATTGTCTCTAGAAAGTTGTTAGTAGACAATAGAGAATATAATACTGTTTCTAAAGAATATAATACTGAGAGAGAAAGAGAAAGAGAGAAAGAGATAGCGAGACAGTGGGAGAGGGAGAAGAGAGAGAGAGAGGAGAGAGGGGCGGGGGGAGGAGGAGGGAGATAGGATGGAAAGTAGACAGAACAGTGTAGAGGAGAAAGAGATGAGGCGGTGTACATCTGTGAAACATAAAATAGATGAAAAAGAAGTAGGAGAGACAGTTAGAAAAGACAAAAATTAAGCTACATATACAAAATACATATACGAACTTGAACACTTCAACTACAACCCTTGCGTGTATGTAATTTCGCAAGAGTCATTAGAGAGCAATCAACTATCAAACTTGCAAGACGAACTATTCTTCTATTTTTCTATTTTTGTATACCTAGTGCGGAGGCGCGCGACAGCGCGCCGGAGCGCTAGTCCCCCTTGCATACTAATATTTACTATGGTGTCTGTCTGTCCTTCTTTCCGGAAGGTTATCTTTCTTCAAAATCAGTATTATCACTTCACTTCTTCTAAAAAGTTTCTTCAAAACCCCAGTACGCAAAATTCCAAATATCTCGTCAATAGCGATTTCCTAATCATAGTTATCACCTAATCTCTTAACTATGAAGAAAAATTTCAAAATACTTCAATTAGAACCAAATTTGGAGAGTAGGTGAATCGACCTAGAAAAAGTCGATAGCCGCGATACCAGCTGCCTGTGACTTCATCTTCATGCCCAATTAGGCGAATGTACCCAAAATGCACCCAAATTTCATGATCTTCGATTTCTATAAAAATTGAACAGAAGAAAGATTACGTATAATAGATTATAGAAACTGGTTTCCTTTTTTGAAAAGTCACCAAGAATGGCGAATATGATCGACTTTTCGTACAGACGAGATAGAGGGTCCAATTTGTAAACTTAAGCTTTTATGGGCAAAAAAGCCCTTCTGTCAAAGTTTCAGATCGATCGGACTTTGTCTTCATACAGTATTAGACATTTTCTGAGCGCGCGTTACTTGCTGGGGTCGCGCCCACCGGATTGCTCGCTACCAGCCGCCAGGTCAACGGATCGATAACGAATAGTTGGCATTCGCAATCACTGACCCATATCCACTCAGTTGTGTCTTTTTTTGATAGGAATATGTCTAAATAAAACAAGAATGAATTGAGTCAGTGGAAAACTACAAAATTTCTATCTTCAACGAATAACTTTGACAAAACGAAACGTTAAAGGTTGAAAGTTAAGTAAAATGTTTCTAGACGTCAATATATAGTGTTTTCTAACGATCAAATCAACCTCAAACTGTTTCAAACTCCTTCACACGTGCGCACAACGTGTTAGGGCGCGCCAGCCGGCTTCTTTTCTCGAAGTCATTGTAGACGTAATATAGAACTGTGTACTGTATATTTTTTTCAGTTGAAAGTAAGTTTTGAGTTTATTACTTGTACTCTTGTACATATTCAGCCTGAAATTCCGCTTTTCGATGCAGTACAGTGTCGAGTGGAAGTGAGGTGAGGTGAGAATCGAGTTCACCTTACATGTCATTTGGCAAGCACAGGCGATCAAATTATATTTTCAGAACATGAGAGAGTAGACAGTAGGGAAAGAAGACAGTAGATAAGAGATAAGTACTTTCTGTTAAAAAAAGTTTTTACATAACTGTCTCTCGAAAGTCGCAGTGACTACTGCAGATGTGAGAATAGAAGAGTAGACAGAAGGTGCCATAGTACTGTCTCTAGAAAGTTGTTGTCACCGATGCAGAGACGTGAGAATAGACAAGAGAAAGACAGACAGAGAGAGAGAGAGAGAGAGAGAGAGAGAGAGAGAGGAGGGAGGAGAAGGAGGGAAGAGAGAGAGTAGGCATAACTGTCTCTCGAAAGTCGCAGTGACTGCTGCAGACGTGAGAGTAGAAGAGTAGACAGAAGGTGCCATAGTACTGTCTCTAGAAAATTGTTGTCACCGATGCGGAGACGTGAGAATAGACAAGAGAGAGAAAGATGGGGAGAGAGAGAAGGTAGGAGAGAGAAAAGAGGAGAGAGAAGGGAGAGTAGACATAACTGTCTTTCGAAAGTCGTAGTGATAGTGATTACTGCAGATGTGAAAGTAAGAGTGGAAGAGGTGACGAAAGGTGGAAGTAGACAGAAGAAAACATAGTAATGTCTCTAGAAAGTTTTTGTCACATTGAAAGAAAAAGATGCAGTAGACAAACAAGAGCATATGTAGTATTAGTATTGTCTCTAGAAAGTTGACAGTAGAGTGGACAATAGAGAATATAATACTGTTTCTAGAGAACATAATACTGAGAGAGAAAGAGAAAGAGAGAAAGAGATAGGGAGACAGTGGTAGAGGGAGAAGAGAGAGAGGAGAGAGAGGGGAAAGTAGAACTGTGTCGAGGGGAGAGAGAGAGAGAGAAAGAGAGAAAGAGAGGAAGAGAGAGGGGCGGTGGGGGGGGGAGGAGGAGGGAGATAGGATGGAAAGTAGACAGAACAGTGTAGAGGAGAAAGAGATGGGGCGGTGTACATCTGTGAAACATATAATAGGTGAAAAAGAAGTAGGAGAGATAGTTAGAAAAGACAAAAAATTAAGCTACATATACAAAATACAAAGAACTTGAACACTTTAACTACAACCCTTGCGTGTATAGTTCTATGCTCGCAATAAGTTGCGCGCGGTGGGGTAGATCAGAGGAAGACGGAGAGTCAGCTCTTGGCAATAGCGCGCAAAACAAGAGAGACAGACGGTTATGGCACCGTATTTCGAACTGCAAGCGAGGTAGATCGAAAACTATCGCTCTGGCGCAGAGTATATGTTACTTCGCAAGAGTCATTGGAGAGCAATCAACTATCAAACATGCAAGACGAACTTCTCTTCTATTTTATTTTTCGTATACCTAGTGCGTAGGCGCGCGACAGCGCGCCGGAGCGCTAGTCCCCCATTGAGACTAATATTTACTATGGTGTCTGTCTGTCCTTCTTTCCGGAGAGCTATCTCTTTTCATAGTATACCCTATTTGCTGATTTCTTCTAGAAAGTTTCTTCGAAACCCGAGTACGCAAAATTCCAAATATCTCGTCAATAGCGATCTTCTGATCATAGTTATCACCTAATCTCTTAACTATGGAGAATATTTTCAAAATGCTTCAAATAGAACGAAACTTGGAGGGTAGGTGAATCAACCTAGAAAAAATCGATAGCCGCAATACCAGCTGCTTGTGACCTCATCTTCATGCCCAAATAGGCGAATGTACCCAAAATGCACCCAAAATTCATGATCTTCGATTTCTATAAAAATTTAATAGAAGACAGATTACGTACAATAGATCCTAGAAACTGGTTTCGATTTTCGAAAAGTCACCAACTATGGCAAATATGATCGACTTTTCGTACAGACGAGATAGAGTGTCCAATTTGTAAACTTAAGCTTTTATGGGCAAAAAAAACCTTCTGTCAAATTTTCAGATCGATCAGACTTCGCCTTCATACCGTATTAGACATTTTCTGAGCGCGCATTACTTGCTGGGGTCGCGCCCACCGGCTTGCTCGCTACCAGCCGCAAGGTCAACAGATCGATATCGAATAGTTGGCATTCGCAATTACGGACCTATATTCACACAGTGATGTCCTTTTTCGATAGAAACATGTGTAAATAAAACAATAATGGATTGATTCAGTTGAAAAAGACAAATTTTCTAGCTTCAACGAATAACTTCGACGAAACGAAGAGTTGAAGGTTGGAAAAGACAAATAAAGTGTTTCAAGAACGAGTTCAGTCAATAGATAATGTTTTGTAAGGATCAAACCAACTTCAAACTCTATCAAACTCCTTCAAACATGCGCACAACGTGTTAGGGCGCGCCAGCCGGCTAATTTTCTTTCAGCCGGGTCATCACGAAGTCATTGTAGACGTAATATAGAAATATGGACTGTTTTCTTTTCTTTTTAGTTGACACTAGGTTTTTGAGTTCATTACTTGTACATATTCAGCATGAAATTCCGCTTTTTGATGCAATACAGTGACGAGTGGAAGTGAGGTGAGGTGAGAATCGAGTTCACCTTACATGTAATTTTGCAAGCAAAGATTTTTGAATTAAATATTTTAAGACGTGAGAGAAGAGAGTACTGTTGCCTTTAGAAAATAGTCGAGAGAGAGAACGAGAGAGAGAGAGAGAGAGAGAGAGAGAGAGGGGAGGAGATAGGAGGGAGAGTAGACATAAGACATAACTGTCTCTAGAAAGTCGCAGTGACTACTGCAGACCGCTGCGGAGACGTGAGAATAGTCGATAGAGAGAGAGAGAGAGAGAGCGAGAGAGAGAGAGAGAGAAAAGGGAGAGAAAAAAAGGAGAAAGGAGAGAGAGTGTAGACATAACTGTCTCTCAAATTTCGCAGTGACTACCGCAGACGTGAGAGTAGAAGAGTAGACAGAAAATACGATAGTACTGTATCTAGAAAGTTGTTGTGACCGCTGCGGAGACGTGAGAATAGTTGAGAGAGAGAGAGAGCGAGAGAGACAGAGACAGAGAGAGAGAGAGAGGAGAGAGGAGGGAGACTAGACATCACTTGTCTCTAGAAGAGTAGTCAGAAGATACCGATGTGACCGCTGTGGAGACGTGAGATAAGTCGAGAGAGAGAGAGAGCGAGAGAGAGAGAGAGAGAGAGAGAGAGTGAGAGAGAGAGAGGAGGATAAGAAGGAGATAGGAGGGAGAGTAGAAATAAGACATAACTGTCTCTCGAAAGTCGCAGTGACTACCGCAGACGTGATAGTAGAAGAG
>CAWZYM010000209.1:32500-42500 GCA_963966185.1 Rhabditoides inermis | reverse complement strand
CGACGGAGGAGACAATGCTATAGACGATGTTGGGGTGAGGGAGGGTAGAGGAGAACGAGACTGATCACTCCTTTTCAGCCTGTTCCCTCGGCTCTCCCATCCGAAGATTACATGGTCATGAAGGACCATCCGCAGTAGGACTGAATCTCCAGCGCTAACGAAACAAAGCAAAAATAGTATCGATGCTTAATTCGAATTTGAGACGTCGTTGTGTAGATTAGTTTAACGAAACGATTAAATGCGATAAAGACAGTTTGGAATGTGCTCTTATGAATGTTTGAACTCATTACACACACCTCTGTAAACAACCATTTTTGAAAATTGTGCTTCGTAGGGTGTAGTGTTTGTTAGTGCACCTCTTTGTTGGTACACAAATACTCTTTTTTGTGTTTTGTTGTTGTTATTTTTTCTTCTATGTTTTGTTGTTTACTTTGTTTGTTTTCTAGTTAAAGCTGTTAATCAGTTGATCTTTATGTTCTGGAATGTTCGATAGTGCCCGCGGTTTGTCTGCGTCTCTGCACCCGCAGTCCACTAAGCAATGATATCACTTTACTTTCAACTTAACTCTCTTTAAGTTATCGTTCTAATCTGACCTTTGAATGTGGATGTGTCTCGGAGGGGCTGGTGAGGCAGGAAGTGGTGGCCGTTGCACACAAACACCGCGTCGAAAAGAGAGCTCGTCTCCTCACCGGTCAGTCCGTTCAGCACGCCCACCTAACAACTACCAACTACACGTGTTGTAGCATCTTTTTATGTAACACTTTCAACTACATGGGAAAAGCGTCACAATTTTTGTATAACCGACTATTGTAGCGGAGTACAGACAGCGTTGTCGAAGTGTTCTCTCATCGTTTGTTTGAGACAATGCGCTATCGTATGATAGTTTCATACCATCCACATGTCGTTCTCCCGAGAAACGTGCTTGACAATGTGATTGAACTGGGGATGAACATTCTTCCCATATTCCGTTATGTACGCGAGAACATCTTCCGCGTCTATGAACGATGCGAGGTGGGAGGGATATTGTAATTCAGAAAATTCCATCAACTGTCGCGGAACATTGGTTCTGAAATTTGTTTCCTGAAGATACGCTGCTGTCTGTTTTGACCTATATAAGTACGCGCTGGATTGTATTAAATTTAAAAAAAAAGTGTTTTTTTCCAGAAATTTCTGTTTCTGTTTCTGTTCTGGCCAGATTAAACGAAAACAGTCATTTTTGGTTGGTCATTTTTCTGTCCGCCGAGAGAAGTGACCGGTGGCATCCCGTAAAATTAAACAATTCAGCAGTTCGGAAAAATCAACAACGAAAACTTTAACAACAAATGACGTCATAGCGAAATTTTGTGTCTCCAAATAACGGGCCCGTTCAAGAGTTCCGTATTTGTTTGGGATACCCGGCCCTGTATTTTCATCATTTATTGTTGAGGTATAGTTGCATTCACACGTCTGCAAACTATTTCTACTGCGTTCACAGTTTTGAAAAAGAGAAAAGGTGATGAAGCCGTATTGAAAACGCTTGTGAACACATCGGAGCAGCGTGGTGGACGAGGGCAATACGGCTTACTTACCAGTGATCCGCGTTTGTCGAACTGACGACGATGTTTCTCTACGAAACAGATTGTCGTGAAGTGTGCCCGTAACGAGCAGCCGAATCACATCATCTTTGCCGACTTCTGGACAGTATTCGGCAGTCCTGATCGAGAACTCTGTGCGGTGGAGTGCACGCCGATGCAGCTCAACTAATGCTACGCGACCTGTAGAGCAAATTTGTACTCTGTTTACACGCACCGAACTGGACGTCGCGTCGAACTGCTGCATATGTTCGACCCACTTCTCTTCTATTATACTACGTCATTGACAATATGATCTGAGCCGTGAAAAGGTTTGCAGACATGTGCATGCAACCAGACCTCGTCAGTAAAAAAGTACGTCGCAAAAATATTACATTCGTCGGTTTCATTTGAAAAAAAGGCCGGATTTTCCGGACCCCAAATACAGAACTTTCGAACGGGCCCGTTATTTAGAGACAGTCAGAAAACTTCTCTATGACGTCATTTGTTGTTAAATTTTCCGAATTGTTGAATTTTCCCAGTTGTTGATTTGTTGAATTGTTGAATTTTACAGGATGCCTTAATTTAGAGTTTGATTTCTACAAGTCTAATAGAATGTTTAAAAATGCTACAAGTGTTATCCACTCGCGACGCAGACTAACAACGGTTAAAAACTATTTTAAAAAAATTCCACCGACGTTCTTAGTTTGAATTCATTTTTTTGTGATGACGAAGACAATAGATGAGTAAGCCACATCTTCCGGGTCGACGCCATGTTCAGGATCATCTGGATAGTAAACGCCTGCTCGGTCATTGTTGCCAAGGCGAAATAGAATGTGAAGGAGTGTTTGTACTCCACCAGTCCATCCACCACCCGCCGCCGCTGCGGAACCATGTCGGCGGGTGAGGGCATCTCATATGTCGGAAGATGAAGACGCATATAAAATAAATGAAAAATAGCAAATATCACCAGTGATTAGTGAGGAGTAATGACTTTGATGATGTGCGTGGCGCAATAAGACTACGGCGTAGAGAAGGAGAAGGAGGACGAGAAGGACGTGTAGAAGGAGGAAGAGAACGAGAAGGAAGAGAAGAAGGACGAGGACGAGACGAGGAGGAAGAGAAGGAAGACGAGGAGGACGACTCGGATAACATCACAAACTTTTGTCAAACTAAACATCATCCAATGGAACCTATTTGCGTACTATTACACTATAGCATGCGTGACTGTATAGACTGTATTGAACATTGAACACGCACCATGCCTATTGATTTCATCTGAAAATAAAAAAAGGAGAAATCTCCCACAAACAGATGTGATCATCACCATCACCACAGTTTTTCCATGTCTTAAAAAAACTCGCATGATTCGCGAGAAAAACAAATTCGCGTAAACCATCGCGAAATACATTTTGATTTCACTCGCGAGAGACAAAGCGTAGCGCGAAATTTATCCCTCGTCATTTTCTCTCTTGCAAAAGGGATCGTATAGTCGACCTTCTTCAAATAGCAATTCATGAGTAATTCGTTGTGATAATGACATGAATTCTTTCAACTTTCATTCATTATCTTCATTCGTACAGAATTCATTAGGATTTTACGTGTATTGCTGTCTACGGACAACTTCTCGCAGAAATCTATCTGAATTCTTTCAGAATCCAGACCCTTTCTGCATTCTTAACGAATTTATGCTGCATTCATGTGTAGGGTTTCTCTCAGAGAAGTGATAATCTCGAATCTCTCCAGTGGTGTGATTATTTCGATGGTTGGCTTCATTACCACACTATTCGTTCTCTACTACTGGCAACACGCCACATGAATAGATTCTCAGTGTTATTCCAGAACACTTTGAGGACTTTGTTTTCTCGCTTCTCTCGACGCACTCACAACACCCGGCCATATTGTTTTCGCTCTCTCATTGCTAGTTCGACTTATCGGCGGCGACTACATGTACACAATTATCGATTCATAATCCATGTACACTTTCGTCGCCGTTCTATCGATGTGTGTCGCTAATATGCGGAGAGCACGCTGTAAGAACGGAAAGAACACAGGCATGCGGTTCGAATGAGTCGCGTGTCACTCTGACTGCAGCCCATCTGCCACCAGAGCCGCACTCTCTCACTCGCACTCGCCCCGTTACACCGCACATGAATTGCTCATCGCGTCGCGCCCTCCGCAGAGTGTTGTAGCAATGATTGAGTCGTTTTCTGCGCCCAATTGATTTCGGATGCCGCCACCGCACTCATTGTATAGCGAGCGCGGTGAACGCGGCGCGAAACGCACACAGTGAATTGTGCGGGATCGATTCCAATCCCATTATTCACCCATGCCTATCTTCCACGCGTGCGCCACTTTTCCAAGCGCATGATTAATGTACGCGGAATAGTATTGTTCAAACATCTTGTACGCGTTGTATTCCATGAATGGCGCGCATTGCAGGCGCGTGGGTGTCGGTCGGTCGGTCGGCGTGGCGGAGTGCGCACCACCACCAGCAGCACACGTTGGCGCGGCACTGACAACACTCTCCTCGATCGTCTGCCCTTCTCGCGATAAGTCAGCAGCAGTCGTGTTCTGGGAATGGCGGCGGCGGCAGCGGGTGCTCCAGCTCGCCTAGCTCCCCACCATACAATCCCACCCCGGCCTCGCAGCAGCTCAAGTCGGTTGTGTTTATTGTGTACTTTATAGATGTTTGTTATGAGAACATGATATAATCATACTTTGGTAATTGGTTTTTAACATGTTTTGTTCGATACTCGCAAATTGTGTATTTCGCGGATAGTAGAAATCAAGGATGACCGGCGGGAACCATGATATCTATCATTCTGGTTATTGTTTTGTGTTTCATGCATGTTTGGTGACCGAAACACGGGTACGGCATCCATACTTTTTAAAGCAGCTTGCAAGATGGTCGAAATAAAATAGTTTTTCACTGGTATTGTCAAAAAACTATTATCTTGCAAGCTGCTATAGCTATAGTGTTTTCAGTTCCATGTTTCTCGTTTCAGCTGCGGCTCTGTGATGTCGCTGTCTGGGTGCGGATCGTCCGCGGCGGCGGCATCGGCCGGCTCGCAGTCTGCCAAGAGCACAGCGCGCGTCCAGGGACAGGGCAGCACGCCAACCGGTCAGTATACCTATAGATCGATTCTATAAGTTTTTTTTTTTACAAATTCAGCGTCACGATTTGGATTTTCATTTTCAGTGTAATAAATTCGGAATCCTTTTCATTATATATTTCTGTTTGGAGTTTACGAATTGTCTGCAAACTGTTGTGAATGAGTGTTTTGAGTGGTGCCGTGCCTGCCGAACCAGCTGGTGGCGTCGTCGTCGTCGGCCACCACCAAGGGCGTCGGCCCGCAGATCGCCGTGGCCAGCTCGAGCGACGCGAGTGACTCGAGCGCCGAGGTGGGTGTGCGTGATCAATCAATCAATCGTTTATCCGGAATCTTTATATTTGAATATGACAACACTATCATGATGATATGAAGCATACAGTAGTGCCTAAGAATCCTAAGATGCTAGATACATAAGCTAACGCCGGGGACAAGTAGGCTGACGAGGTTAGTGACAGGAGTGATCTTCTTTGTTTAAAGTTGTCGTGTTAGTGGTTAGTGGTGAGATGTATGTTCCGTGCCGTGCTCATTTTTGGAATGGTTGTGGGGTATTCAATCAGAGTACGGTACGTCCAACGCATTATTACTACATTTTTCTATTGAACACTGAACTTGGAATATATGCTTCTTGAAATCACATTGAACTTTTTTTCCCTAAAACTTGATAACATTGTTATACCCATCACATTATGTTCACCCCCGGTCCCTCTGCTGACGTCGTCGTAGTTAAAAACCCTGTCTTGTACTCTCGACTAGGAGGACCCCGGAGCCACCCCGCTAAACAGAACACTCTCAGCGCATAATTATTACTATATTATTCTTTTGTATTATAATGTAGTAATCAAAAACAATTCGTTAGTCTCACCCCTTGCCCTCCTTCAGGTGTTGTCGGTGTTCGAGTGTCCGGTGTGCCTGGAGTACATGCTGCCGCCGTACCTGCAGTGTCAATCCGGCCACCTGGTGTGCGGCAACTGCCGGCCCAAGCTGCAATGCTGCCCCACCTGCCGCGGACCCACGCGTGAGTGATTATGATACGTTGAAAACGCGAAATCGCACTTGAAAACCTAATAGAGTCATAGAATATGCCGCGGACCCGCTCGTGAGTTGGTGCGATTGTCGTACAAATGAAAACCTGCGTAATGATGACATAATCAAAAACGAAATCGCATTTGAGAACTTAATCGAGTCATAGAATATGTCACGGACTCACTCGTGAGTAGAGACTACTGGTTGTCTTAGCTTATCAGTTACCTTCAACGGATTTTTTTTTGAGTTGACGTGGTTTTATAGTTTATACGGTGTGTTTTCAGCGAGCGTGCTCTGGAGAAGATTGCCAACACGGTCAAGTTCCCGTGCAAGTTTGCCTCGTCCGGCTGCGGCCTGGCGTTCTACCACTACGAGAAGGTCGATCACGAGGAGGTGTGCGAGTGCAGGTGTGTTTTGTGTTATGTGTTTTGATGTTGTCTTCATTCTCCGTTGGGATTGATATTTATCATGTCATCATTGACGTTATGTTTCATTGAAACGTCGAGTTTCATGTTAGCTTTTCGTTTCATTCATAAGTCGGCTTTTCATACGAAATCTTGTCTGGTCTTGTCTTTATCAATTTAACATCACGTTCACTTGAAGTGGATGTAAATAAATTATCATCATATTCAGATATACTTCTTCCGGATAGCCGATCGATTGATCATTATCATTATCATATCACCACCCATTTGCAGGCCGTACAGCTGTCCGTGTCCGGGCGCGTCGTGCAAATGGCAGGGCGCGCTCACTGACGTCATGTCCCACCTGATGAAGGTGCACAAGAGCATCACCACCCTGCAAGGTCAGTCACTCTCTATCCCCCCCTCTCTCTCTCTCTCGATTGATGGTTGATCTGTAAAAAGAGTTGTGGTGCCGGAAGAGTGTCGTGTTTCATTTTGCGTCCGCGCGAGACACGTTTCATTCATGTTGCTGTTTTTTTTTTTGCGGACGCGAGGTGTGTGAGAGGGTGGAGTGAGTACGCGGGAAACGTGTATGCGAGAGTCTGGGTGCGCGAGATGAGAGATGAGACGCCGGATGGGGTTTGGATTACGGAATTGTTTTTGCATATGTTTCCACTTGTGCGTAGGTGTGGAATGTCTAGTGTGGGATGGACTACGAGATATATGTTGCACGCGGGAAAGGAGTGGGAGGTTGGTAGTGATTATCAATCATCTTTGTATTTCCATTTGATTAAGGTTATAATTAGGAACTATTTGCGCATCGAGAACAAGTTTTGTAGCAAGAGCGAGATCGAGAAAGCAGGCGAGATCGCGAGATTCAAAAATATATAAATATTTTTTGCAGGCGAGGACATAGTGTTCCTGGCTACGGACATTAACCTGCCTGGCGCGGTGGACTGGGTGATGATGCAGTCGTGCTTCGGATACCACTTCATGCTCGTGCTGGAGAAGCAGGTCCGTGGCGGGATTGATTGATTGATTGATTAGTTATTGATTGATTATTCATGGAACAGGTGGTTGCGGGTTGATGTACTATTGATTGATGGATTGATTGATTAATTCCTTTTCAGGAGAAGTTTGAGCACGGCCAGCAAGTGTTCTACGCAGTCGTGCAGCTCATCGGAGCGAAGAAGGAGGCGGAGAACTTTATGTACCGGTGCGTTGTTTGTTCACGTTTTACTTGTTGTTTACTCGTTTGACAGGTGTTTGTTCACTCATCATATACCTGTAATGATCGCTGGGTGTTTTTGTTTGCGAGAGAATTTTTAGGTTTAGACACAGCGTGTTGGGGAGGGGATTGAGTGAGGGTTGTGGAACTAGTATGGTGGATAGAGAATAGAGAGGTGATGTTTGTTCATACTTGCTCGGTAAAAGAGTGGCCTGAGACACAAATTAATTTGAGTGCTGTGGTATGTGCAAAGCTGCGAATATTGTAGCGTGTCGTGGCAAGTACCCATAAACAAAGCCGCAATGTGAGAAGTGTTTGCATTTACACACTAGGGGTCGTACTGTCATACGTTTGAGTTTGTTCGTTTGACGAGAGCTAGATGCTAGATAAGATGTAGTGTGTCAGCCAGGGTAATGGTCCGAAATAGGTATTGACTTTCTTCTTTACTTGTACGGGGTTTAGATTACGGAATTCTTTTTGCTTTTCTTGCGTTGTCACTGTTACTGTGGTCAATTTCGCAAAATGTAAGTTTCTGTGTTGTCACTGTTGTCAGTTGTTCATTGTTTTTTTTTTCAGATTGGAGCTGTCGTCTCACCGTCGTCGTCTGTGCTGGGAGGCGACGCCTCGCTCTATCCACGAGGGAGTGGCGCACGCGATTGCCCAGTCGGACTGCCTCGCCTTTGACACGCCGACCGCGCAGCTGTTCGCAGAGAACGGCAATCTCGGCATCAATGTCACCATCAGCCTTGTCAACGAGGTCGGCGTCGGAGGAAGGTAGGAGAAGGAGCAGGAGCAGGAGGAGCAGCTCGCAGACGGCTACAATGTGTGTTTCATAGTCTGGATTGACTAGTACTAGGTGTTTTTCGTCCCGCGGTGTGTGTAGACTTCAAGTTGGCTGATGATTGGGAGTTTGTTAGAGTAATATGTTGATATTAGAACGTTTTTGATGATACATCAACCATCCATCCCCCCACCCGTCCCTCATATGTTGCTGATAGCTGACTGTGTTTTGATTTGATCATTGTTGACTCTTGTCTTGTGACTACTGTATATAAGAACAGCGTATATATTGATTTTTTCCCCGGCGAGAGCTGAGCGCACGTTGAAAAGTTGATTGAGAATGCATGCGTATTATTGATTTATTGATTGTGTGATAAATTGATGTTTCCAACTGTTCTGTGTTTTGTTTCCACGTCTGTGTAGTGTTGCGATTGCGGTTTTTTGCGCCGATGTGAATACCTAACTCTAACCTCTGTGTTGCTTGTACTGACTCTGCGGTAGGTCGTCGCAGGTCCGAGGGTGGATGGACCCACTCCTGGTGCAGATACTTGCCTGTGTGTTTCTAGTCGTCTCCTTTTCCATTGTTGCTGTCGGATCGCCCAAGGGAGTGAAGGTAGTTATAATTTATCGATTGATTTGTGATTATGTGTTCAGGATTTTGAGAGCTTGATCCGCTGGCTGCGTCATGGCGTTTCTGATCAACAGGGTTGGTGATGAATGGGGTATTGATCGATATTGATTGGCTGTTTAGATCAAGCGCAAGCTCGGTCTTCTAAAGGACGAAAATGAGGAAGCGCCAGAGCCTTCGATGTGGCACCTCGTGCAGAAACTGCCGGTACGTTTTGGAGAGTACTGTACTTTGTATTTGGGATTACTGTAGAGTATTTCAGCCATCGTTCCACGCTTTCGCCAACAGTGAGGAGAAGTACCGTCGTCTGTCGGCCCTCTCCCTACTCTTCTTTGTATTTGTCATCGGATATCCGTTGTGGTGAGTGTTGGGATACGGTAGTTTGGTGTAGTATAATAATAAGTTTATTACCGTGTACATTTGGAGAAACAGTTCAATACAGCAAAATGAGCAATGGCATACGGTATGAGAGAAAAAAAAAGTGTAAAATGATACAGAAAGCATCGAAAGTTGACTACAGTCTACGAATCTTCGAAACTGGCAACAAATGGGGATTACTTTCTAGGAAGGATTTCACAGTTTCATGTTTTGCAGACATTACTATGGAAGGGGGGAGTGAGTTCCAAAGCCTATAAATCCTGTTGAAAAATGCACTGCTCTTAAGGGCTGTATCAAAACACGGAACCACGCGCCACCCATGAGAAGTGCGAGAACGAGTTGGTACAAAGTTGAAAAGACCATGATAGTCAAGGTATGTAGAGTTTGTGGTCACTTTATGCATGTATGCCACATCATTCAGAATGCGCCGTTGCTCTAATGTTTGTAAGCCGAGAAGTTGTAATCGTTGGGGATAGGTGAGTGAGAACAAACCAGCGCGGCGACATATTCGGCGCGTATAGTATCGCTGCACAGATTCTATCGCATTCACCGATCCCACATCCTGAGGGTTCCACAGCTCAGTGCAGTACTCCAATTTACATCGGAAATAGGTGGTGTAGGCAACAACCAAGACATGTAAATTTCTCGTTTGATAAACCCTCAGAAAATCATTGATTGAGTTGAGCGTATTTTGAATGATGAGGTCATAGTGAGAGTCAAATACCAGAGAAGTGCTCATTGTTATGCCCAAATCCCGGACTGAGTTAGCAGGTGCGAGAATGGTGCCGCCTGCTGTATACTCAAATCGGGGATTTCGGCGACCAATGTGCAAAATTTGTGTCTTTTCAGTGGAAATTTGTAATCCCCATTGATGAGACCAATCAGTAATTGTG